>PVJA010012061.1:0-23446 GCA_004027025.1 Myocastor coypus
TGTACTCTGTACAATGATTGTGAGGACAATGTGCAATATGTCAACTTTCAAAGAAAAAAAAGGGGAAAAGAAAAAAAAAGTAATGTTGATTTAAAAGGGTTAATGTTCAATTGTTTGATCAATCTTATATACCTGTATGTATTAATCTAAGCTGATCTGATGATGAAAATACGTACTATAACCATTGTTAAATTTAAACAATAAAAAAATTGAAACAAAAAAAAACCAAATACAAAACAAAACAAAACAAAAAAAAAAGAATTGCTCACAAAAGTCTTTAATTTTCATAATTTGAATGTCTGAACAGTTCTGGTATTTGAAATTTTTAAAAAAATTTTATTTTAAAATATACATAATATTTCTATCTCCTGCATTGTTGGAGATAGAAGTGGCTAAGGTTAGGAGGATAAGTTGCTTAGGACTTAATTTTTTCCTATATTCCATACTTCCAAAAATTTGTGTTTCTATTCCCTTTGGATGGAAAAAACTAAGAATATTGTGAGAAGTATGTAAACAGGGCAGACAAAATAGTTCTCTCTGGAAAATTCATAGCTCCTTGATATTTCAATACTCATGAAATAAAGTATAGGTCAGACTTTAAAAGGCTGTGTTGGGGTCTGGCAGGATGGCTCAGTGGTCTAAAGCCCCTGCTTGGGAAAGCTTGGGTGGCTTCAGGGACCATGGTTCGATCCCTGGCACCACATGCTGCGGCGGCCATAAAAATGAGTGAATAAACAAATAAAGGTTCTGAAACAATAAATAAATAAATAAATAAATAAGTAAAATAAAAAATTCTTAAAAAAATAAATAAAATTTTTAAAAAAAGGCTGTGTCCATGAAGATAGGCAATATTATTCTAATTGAATTTTGCACTAATCACAAATTAATTTAAATGTACTTAATTAGCTATTCGGGTCTGTAGGGAAAATAAGAGGGTTTTTTTGTTTTGTTTTTATTGTAAAGTAAGTAAAAGTCTACTCCATAACGATGTCTTCAGAACCCAGTTTACTAAGCAAGGCAGCAATAATTCCTCATAGAATTCTTTTTCTTTTTACTTTTTTTTTTACCATGCATATTGTTGTCTTTATAGTAGTTATTCAGAGGAAAAGGTGCAGACCTGGTATTTTGTCCAAACAATATTACTACAAAATTTATTCTCAATGAACTAAAACAAAGTAGCTATATATTGATCCTATATGTATGTATCCTTGTGTATACATATATATATATATGTATTTTTTCGTTTTAAAGTTTCTAATACTAGGAGAAAATATCATACCATGTCTTATAAGTAGATTATAAGTCAGAGATACAGCATGAATCATAAAATAAAAAGTATAATTAAGTAATATTCAGAAAATTAATTAAATATTAAATAATTAAATTTAATATTACAAATCAATATTCCAAAATTCAAATCAAATTATAATTCCAACTTAGAGGTCAGAATGTTGTTTATCATATGTATGAATCTGTAATAAATTCAGAGTACTCACATAATATTAAAATAGGGGAATATATACAAAGATATCAACTAAGAAAAAGTTTCCATGGTAGTAAAGAATTACTAAGAATAAAGCATAACATAAATACTGGAATGATAAATATATGGTCAGAACTTCTAACAGTTTGGGGATAGGATATCGCAAAAAGTTCTAGTATGTCGTGTACATGGACAGTATCCATGACAATTACTGGTGCCCAGGTGTCATTTGTGGGACTGAGATACTGCTATTTCCTTGATATTCACCCTGTAGATCTAGATAGAATCATGTTACATAAGGTTCAGGAGAAGTCCATTTGCAGAATATGCTGATGGACATATTCTGCTGTTGTATATAAAAGAATAGTTGAAAGACTGCTCTTGTATACCCCTTTTTCTTCTGTGTTTAATTATTTGCTCTATTTTGTGTGTTCTTTCAATTTTCCTTCATGAAGTTGTGGTCATTTTGATCCTTCTCTAGAATATCATTTAGTACACTATGCAGGGTTGGCTTTGTCATGTAATTCTTTAGTTTCTTATCCTGGAAGTATTTCACTGCTCCATTGAACTTGAAGGAAGTTTTGCAGGGTACAGCAGTCTGGGCTGGAATTTGTTTTCTTACAAGACTTAAAGTACTTTGCCCCATGCTCTTCTTGAGTTGATGGTTTGTAAAGATAAATTTTCTGGTATTCTAATAGGTTTTACTTTAAAGGTGATCTGTTTCTTTTCTCTAGCAGCTGTTAGTACACTGTTCCTGTGCTAAATTTCTGAGATCTTGATTATTTTATGTCTGGATGTGGTTTTAGTTGAGTTGATGTTATTTGGAGTTCTATATGCTTCCTAAGCTCAGATTGTTTCTCCATATTTAGGAAGTTTCCTGCTATTACTTCTTCCCATATTCTTTTCATATCATTTGTACACACTCCTTCTTTCTCACTAATGCCTATTAGTCTCACACTGTTGATGTTTGCATCATCTTGCAGATGTTGAATTATTTTTTCTTGCATCCTAGTTGCTATTAAAAGATCTTTTCTTACATCTTCACTAGCTGCAATGGTGTCTTTAATGTCTGAAAGCCTATTTTCACTTTCATTGAAACAGTTTTGCTAGCTTGTGATTGAGGTTTTAAGTTTCTGTATAGCACTTTCAATCTGCTTCATACATTCTATTACTTTCCTATATTGCTCATTCAAGGATTCTATCATTTTTCTATTCCTCTCTATCTTTTATCATTGTCTTTAGAAGCACCTTAGTACTTGTTTTATTATAGGTATTATTTCTTTTTTTTACTTCAGAAATTGTTTCTGATCTGATTTTCTCTATGTCTTTCTGCAGCTGTTTCTTTACTTCAGATGCTATTATTTCAGAGATTTCAGGTGTGTGATTTCCAATTTCTTCTATGCTATTGTCTCCTGTAATTGATCTGGGTGGGCTTGGGGCCTGAGAGTGCATTTTGCTCCTTCTCTTTGTCATTTTGTATAGCTCTGCCTTCTCAATTTTGGTTTAGAGCTTTGGTGGAGTTCTTACCTTAGCACCAGGTCCGGATCTACCAAGTTCAAAGTAGTCCAAGTGGGTGTGGCTTGACTCTGGCTTCTGAGCTCCACTTCTTCCCGCTGCAGCCCTTGGAGGCAAATGTGCTGTGCCACTCTGGCAACATATTCTGCTCCTGGATCAGCTGGGTGGGTCTTGCCTCTAGTCTTTCTGCAGGGGTTTCTGCATCATTTTTCCACACTGGGTGCACTGGGCCTGTTGCTGGATCAAATTAGTTTCTGGTGAGCCCCGGGAGGTCTCACTCATGCGCTGGGCCTGGTTGTTGGGTCAAATGAATTTCCTTGTAGAATTCTTAGATCCCTTTTGACAGAACATGAGAGCTGGAGTAGAAAAATGACCTGAAAATACCCTATTGAAAGGACATCCCTCATTACCCACACCAGATGCTTTAAGGCTCTGGCACCACAAGTCACTATTGCCAGAGGCCACATAGTTAAAAAAGAAAATGTTGTCCCTACACTCGCTGTTCTTTTAGGGTATAGAAATAAGACCACAGAGCTCTAACATGTTGTAGATCCCTTTTAAAACAATTTACAGAGCATATCAACTGTTGGCAGGTTTAAAATTTATTTTCCTGCTAGTTTTAATTCAGAAATATTTTCAGCTCAAAGTTATAACAGAAGTCACAAACATTTCAATTGAAAACAGAAATATTAAAAGTTTCTTCTGTGATTTGACATGCTGACACCATTGCAAAAGAATTGTGTATATGTATGTGTGTATACAAACATGCATGTAGTGTAATCAAAAGCTCAGTGTTTAATTTTTTAAAAAAAATTTACTATAGTAAAACACACATTGCTATTAATCCCTCTCAAAATACTTTTCCTTATGTCAAGTCCCCCATATAAATGATGATTATCTTCCATATAACTCCATAGATCTTATATTAACTCAGGAAATATGCCTCAGTGACTGGAATTGTTTGCCAAATTTCTTTAGCTTCATTATGCATATAAGTGTATCTATACTGCATTTTCATATTTTCCATGTGTCTTAGTTACCTTTTTTACTCATTGCTGGGACAAACACTCAACACGCAAAATGAAGGAAGGAAAGGTTTATTTATCTCACAGTTACTGGAGGTTTCAGTCCATATTCAGCTGGCCCAAGGCTGACTGGAACAGTGCAGGGAGCATCCAGTTCATGGCAGTGGAACACCAACAATCATGGCAGAGGCAACCACCCAACCATGGCAGCAGAGAGCAACAGCAAGAGTCTGTCTCTCTGTCTGTCTTTATACTACATTTAGGTTCTCCACTTCAGCCTATCTGTCTTAGGCTACACCCATAATCCCAGAAGTACTCAGACACATAATCCCATCAGTACTAAAACACATAATCCCAGTGGATCATGAGTCAAGTCTCAAATGCTAGAAGTCCCCACCCCATGACTGCATGAGACTTCCGGGGGACAACTAGACATAAGCCATAACCCCATGCAATCACAGATAGCCTTGTAACTGAGTTGTGGCCAAAAATATGTGCACAAAGATGATACAGAATAGAAAAAGTATGGCTTCATTAAAAAATTTTAAAAGTTATAAAGTTTATTAAAAAGTTCACCAGGCACGTGGCACATACTTGTAATCCCACTACTTTGGTAGATGACACAGGGGGCTATCAAGTTCAGTCTCAGTCTCAGAATATGATATTGTTGGATGTTATGGTCCGGTGCTGAAAGAAACGATAAGACCCAATGAATGTAGCTTCGGAGGTTTCACAGATCTGTCTCTCACAAAGTGAGTCCAGAGCTCCAGAAGCAACTCCTTTTTATTTAGGACTATAACCTCTGTTGACCTTCACTATTTGTTTAACACTAGGTTCACACAATTGTTAAACAAAAGGATTGCAAGGAAGGGAGGAGATAATCACCAACATCTCAAGTAAGGGCAGAGACATCAATCAGGATAAGCTGTTACCCACCTTCTTAAGTCCCATTTTTCTGGAATACCTAAGTAACGGATTGCAACTCACTCTAACCTTTGTTTATTGTTCTTCACTTCTTTAACATGCTAGTTTCTTATCTCTACAGATATCCTGTCTCAAAAGAAAAAAACAAAAAAATTAAAATTAAAAGCCTTTGGATGTAGGAGATATAGTTCAATGAGTTGGCCTTGAGTTCAGTACTCAGTGCCAGAAAAAGAAAATCAAGGGGACTTCAAGCCACGTGTTCAGGATGCCAACACCGACAGATTAGGATGCAGTCACCCACATATGAAATGAAACACCACAACCTCATCTTCCACCACAGACTGGACTTGCCATAAATGAAAGCTCCTATATAGAGTTGAGGATAGAAGAAAGGAATAAGAAGCCAAAAGAGGAAAGCCATCTTGCTTGACACCTTTTCATTGGTATTTTGTTATTTGTATTAGAAAGTATTTTGACACTTTCAAATCACATTTAAAAAAAAAAAATATATATATATACATATATATATACATATATATAAAGCTTTAGATGTTTCAATGATGCTCATATATCAAATATAACATCAGTATAATTGACATATTATTAATTCATTCATGTATGGTCATCAACTTATTCACTCAGCAAATATTTACTGACAATTTGACAAGTGCTGGGCCTCCAGTGATATATTATATATTGAGTTCTATTCTGATGAGACTTATGTTTTGATTGGAGGGCAGGGGTTGGGGTACAGCAAAAAAAAAAATATATATATATATGTATATATATATATATATACATATATATATATATATATATCAGCATGGTCATTTCAGACAGTGAGAGATGTATAATGAAAACTTAATAAACAACTAGGATGTTGCACTGATGAGTACTGGAAGGACTTTTAAAGTAAAAATATCACAGAAAACATGACTAAAGGAAACAGACTTCATCATTTTATTTGCTGCTATATGACAAGAAGTTGGGAAATCCCCTGCTTGTATCAATAAGTAATTCTGAGGGAGAACCACCAGATGCTGAATATGAAGTTGCCTTGGGATGTTGAAGGAAGAGATGAAGTCTAGGGTAGCCTCCGGGTAACAACACAGGTATAATCTAGGTGCCATGTCCAGATTGGAAGTCAGGGGCCCTGTCACATAAACTTTCATGGGCTACAGGAAAAGACCTAGGCTTTAATTTAGGTTTCATGAGAAGTCATCAGAAAATTGTAAACCGCGAAGTTTTTGTCTTTTGCCTGTTTTAAAGGGAACCATCAGCTGTTTCCTTAAGGGGGTACTATGGAGGTAGGGAACAAACTGGAAGCAGAAGAGCTGATGGAAGTTGAAAGGAAAGTGGGGACTGAGAAGACAGGGAACTGGATTAGGGTGGTGACTCTAGACTAGGCACATGACATCAGTTACAATGGCAACACTTAGCGTGGGTGAAAAAGTGGAGGAATTTGTTTTGTCTGCACACTGTCATATCTTTCAAAAGACACAAACATAAAAATTACATTGTCAAATAACTACTTTTTATACTTCCATCTTTTTCTCCTTCCTCCAATTTCACATTAGAATTTTTTTCAATCTTTTCCTTAGTCTTTTAAAATTATTTATTTATTTATTTATTTATTTATTTATTTATTTATTTGGTACAGGGTCTCACCACACAGCCCACACTCATAGTGATCCTTCTGTCTCAGCCTTCCCAGCACTGGGATTATAAGCATGCACTGCCATGCTTGGCTTGGAGGTAGCCAGCATGGTATGCCCCGGATCCTGAGGCCAACATAACATGCACTACCAATGATTGAACTTGGGTCCTTGCACATGCAGGCCAGCCCTTAGACCACCGATCCATCTCCCCAACCTTTATCCTCAGGCTTGTTACCACTACTTTGTCATTTTTGTTACTTGTTATTGAGGTTGTAGAGGACTTAGTAGTCTTTTCACATGATTTTGAAGTAGTCTCTCCATTTCTATCCTGAGCTATCCATTTGTTATCTCCAGGCACTTGTCTCATATGCAGGGCACAGAAAACCCTTCACCTCTCTCAAGCCTATTTCTCCTCCTAAATTAACTATCTCCAGACTCTAAGTCATAAAATTTAGAATATAGTCTAGCTTTCTTTACATTCTTCCCACCCTTCACCTGATAACTATTACATATGCTGCTTTGATTTGGCCAGAATCTCTTACATGGGCTTCTGTTTTCATGGCCATTAACACAACCCGCCAAGGTTCCATCCTTTTACCTCCAGGAAAGGCAAGACCTCCTGATGGGCCTGGTTCTCTGAAATGTTTATCTTTACCATGGCTAGCTCCACCACGCTGTGTAAAACACTGCTTATAAACATTCATCATCTCCTGCCTCAGAATCATCCCACAGCACACAGCTGGAGGGCTCAGATCCTCTGAGGTCAGATGCTTGTCTGCTCACCTTTCCTTCCATACTCCCTTCCCACTACATGGGCCTGCAGAACAGATTATCTAGCCACATGAGACTCTACGCTACCTCCTGAGAAGGTCACTGTGAATATCTCCACTATTATGCTTAAGCATCATTAGTTCCTCAGAAAAGAAGCGGGGCGCGAGTACCTCACAAGTACATCAGGGACAAAAGCTTGTAATTATTATGCACTGCAAACATGTACTACTAGGCACACACTTTAAAGGTCTTGTCTCTATCATGCTTTTGTCTCTGACCCAGTCCATTTATTCTACGACGCGCAGCACCAGGGCTACTGCCCCGTTACACACTTGCACATACTCCAGCTACGACTGGTCACTGCTGCCTCCACAGCTCTGCAGCCATTATCCCTATTCCTAACTCCTGCCTGTGCTGCAGCTCTTTATTTTAACACTAAAAACTGGGTCAGCAGAAGCCCACACTCCTCGAAACACTCTTCCACATACACTACATACTAAAAGTGCTGGGGGAAAAATCGTGTAATGTGGACAATTATAAATTAAACAGACATGGAATTAAGATAGAGGTGGGAGATAAGGAAGTAACTCAGTAGATTAAGATACAAGCGACTTAAAAATATCTCAATTAAATAAATAAAGTAACTGAACAGTTACCATGGTGGATAATTCCATTTTCCAACAATGCTTGTCCCAAGTGAACACCTTCCTCAGGCCTGTGAATTTCTCCAATTTCCAAAAGCCATGACACAAATTCACTGCAACAGAAAGCAAATGAAACATTAAATCTTACCTCGCTGCTCCCTCACCCCAAAAGAATAACTCCACCACATAGTCAGGAGGGACCTATGGAGCAAGTCTCCAAATACAAAGGGATTTTGGGACCAGGGAGATAACTAAGGGGCACAAGTGCCTGCCTGGCAAGTGCAAGGTCCTGAGTTCAATTCCCAGTTCAAAAATAAATAAATAAATAGCTATATGTAGATATATATATATATATATATATATATATATGTATATGTATATATATATATGAATTTTTGCAATGGCTTTCGAAGGCCAGCTTATTATTCATATTGAGTACACAGATTATAGAAGTTGGGATCTATTCTAGAAAATCCACATTTGTACATTAAGACCTTCCTAGACTACATTTAATATGTTACTGAACTTGCTGAAACCTCTAATAAATGCAAAGTGAAAATGTCATTGTCATTTTAGTTACAAAGGCACTCTCCATATAAAAGCAAATGGTCACAAGAATCATTGAGAGAACACTTAAAAAGAGAGATCTTACAAATAAAATATGCTATTTTTATGCTTTTAAAATTGTTTTAGCTTTTACATAAACTGATGAATTTGTCTTAGACTGGTTTTCTTTTCTGCACAGAGTTCAAAGAATCAATGTTATATAAAGTACCAGGAAATTAAATTTCCATTTCCTTCAAAACCAAAGATACAACAAATGCCTAACATCAAATAAACAAGGGACATGACATTCTAAAACTAGATTGTCCCATCTAAAAAACACATCTTCTCAGGCATCGTGGTACATGCACCTAATTTTGGCATCTGGAGCCAGAGGCCAGCCTGTGCTACACAGCAGTTCAAGGCAGCCTGAGCTACCTATAAAGAACTTGTTTCAAAAACAAAGAAAAAAATGTAAAGCATGACATAGCTTAGTACACTAAATGCCTGCTTGGCAAGCAAAGGGACATGGGTTTGATTCCCTCCTCTCCCCCAGCACTTCATGCCACAGCGGCCCCACCCCCAGGTGTGCTAAGACAGCCTTCAAGACCAAGTGTAATAGCACACACCTGTAATCTCAGTGCTGGGGAGGCTGAGACAGGAGAATCACTACAAGGCTGAGCTGCATATGAGATCCTGTACCAAGTATATTAAAAAAAAAAAAAAAAAGTAAAGGAGTTGTTTTGTTTTATTTTGTTTTGTATTCTTGTATTCTTTATGGAAGGGCCTTCGGGGTGTTTAGGGTCTCAGTACTAGATCAGACTCAGTGATCCGCCTGTTTACAGCCTCGCAAGAGCGGGGATTATAAGTGCATGCCACTACGCCCAGTCTCAGTTGCTGTCTCAGTGCGCCCCAGGGGTGAGGCCAGCACAGCAGGCCAGGGGATCTAACTCCTGGCCCCTGCACCTGCGTGCAGGCACTTTAATCCACTGAGTTATTTGGCCAGCCCTATTCTTTTATTAAATAATAACCATTCACAAGAAAGTGAAAGAATGAAGGGAAGTACAAGAGAAATGAAAGAATAAAGAAAATAGTAAAGGGTATATAAAACAAAGCATAATTGTTACTTTGCAGATTTGAATTCAGATTCAAATCCTGATTGTTCTTCTACTGAGTGACCTCTCTCTCAACCTCAACTTTTCTATCAATAAAACACAGTTAATACCAGTGTCTCAGTGCTGTCAAAGGATTAAATGTGACAAAACATGCCAGGAACTCAACATAATAACTTCTCCCACAGTGAGCTCTTAATAACTCTCAGCAGTTGACGAGTAGTTAGAGATAGCTGATATATAGTTAATCTGTACTTTCCTGTTTTGATGTCACCAAATATCTAAGTAATATCAAATTCTGATGAGGAAATCTATTTAAATATTACTACAAATTGAGAATATTTTTTTAAGTGAGAGAGAGAGAAGGTAGGAAAGGAGGTTAATCAGGGGCTTTCCCAGGGGACCTAGTCAAGTAATGGAGAGTCCAGAAAGATCAGAGGAGATCTCCAGTTTGGGCTACAATACAACACTAGTGTGTTGTTCAGGATAGGCCACAGCTATCACTTCCTATGCTATGTGTCAAGTGCTCTGGAAGAAGCTTTACAACTACCAACTAGCAATAGCAAAACTCCTACTCATATAATTAAGACAGATTTGACCTGTGGTAACTTTTCAGCTTTGTTCCCCTAGATATCTGGTCATCTCATGAAAGTAAGGTGCCAGTACTGCTGTGGTAAACAGGACCCCTGATGGCTACAGTACATGCCTGTGGAATTTTGGGGAGGCCATAGTGTGAAGAGACTCCTCTTGCATGTGGGTATAGCCCAGAGGAACCCTCAGAAGTTATACCCACAGAGTTGTTACAAGAAACACTGTCTTTTCCTGCACACGGATCTATGACAAGTGGATCCGGATCTGTGTTTATCTCTGCATAAGGGTCACCAGCCCATAGGTTATCAGAGCTTCCTCTTGAGCAGCTGTGATGCCTGCGGTGAGGAATATTCCCTCTGAAAACAGATAAAGCTGCAGGCAGAGGCTTTTCTAGCCCCCATTTTTAGAGTTGAGGTTACGGGCAAATGTAGACTATGGTCATGTTGCAGCTACCCATAGCTAGTTAGGAAGACACCGTGATAGGCAATACAAATAAGCCCTGCAATCATCACTCCATAGCTTAAGAGGAAACAGAAATTAAACTTTCCCAAATTACACAAGTGTAAATTTCCCAATAATAGCTAGTGGGAGAACCAAGATGTGATCAGAGACTATCTGACTAAGGCTGGGCTTTAAGTACAACTCCAGCCTACTTTTATAGAACTGATATGGGCGGTCACTGACTGGATAAGCTTGTGATACTTCCTGTATCTCAGATCAAAAAAAGGGAGGCAATAACTTCTAGGTATGTGTTAGAGGATCAGAAATTGTGTAGAGTGCCACACTAGTGTGTTCACACAGAGCCTTGCTTAAGAACTATCTGAAGCATCCACCCTTCTGCATGGTTCAGCACTCATTAAGCAAGACAGGGAACCTCACTCTGGGCTGTCTGCAGAAGCCACCTATTCCATGGTGTCCAGCCTTTCACAAAACTGACTTTCTCAGATTTTTCATCTATGCCACTTCACCTTCGGTCCAACTGTCTAAATTCTGAACTATCTGGGTAGTACAGACAGTTTGCCTTCAATTTCCCAGTGTTGTCTAACTTTTTGGATCCACTGTCAGCTCTCGTTTTCAAGCCCTGTGTGCATGTCCATGCCAGACCCATGGTTCTGTCCTCTGTAGGTACCATTTCTCACTTCCTGCCTGGTCCTAACCTCTGCTGCTTTACCCCCAGAGCACGGCACATCAGAAAGTATGTAAGTCACGGCTAAACGATGGATGCCTAAGTTACCTGGTCACGATCCTAGCTCAATGTTCATTCTCTCATCCTAAGAAGGTCCAGAAAATGTAAGTCATGAAGAAGTACTCAAAAATTCTTAGAGGGGTACTTTTAAAGGAGAAAGAAATAATTAAATAGAGTTAACATGTGAGATAGTAGACATCCTACCTTCCAAGAAAGCACTTAGGGAACGTTGTCAGTTTTCTTTTTCTGTCTTTGATTAGATTTCCTTGCTTGCACATCATTTTATAAAGTTTCTCACCCTGTTCAGAGATCATTACCCAGGTGTCTTGCTCCATTCCTAATTTTAAACCTAATAAAAAATGAGAGAAAGGGCAGATAACTGAAAAAGACCCTTCATTGATGTGCTATGCTCTACATAAATATGTGGCTATCACATGCTGAAGCTTGTGGATACAGAGCTTCAGAAGATGGGGTTCATATTGAAGAACTTGAGCTAAGGATATACCTCAGTGGTACAGTGTCTGCCTGAGAAGTTCAAGGTCCTGAGTTAGACTCGTTATAAGAAACAAAGAGAGACAGAGACAGACAGACAGACAGACATAGAGACAGAGAGACAGAGATAGACATGCAGAAAGAGACAGAGAAAGACAGAGACAAAGAGAGGGACAGAGACACAGAGGGAAAGACAAAGACACAGAGAGAGACAGAAATAGAGAGGGATAGGGAGACAGAGTAAGTTCATAATACCATCCTAAAAACTTAGTTCAAAGTAAGGTCTCCAGAGTTTAAGGCACCTTTGAGCAACTGTGCTCCAAAGGTACATGGTGTAGCCCTCGGAGTAAGAATAGCAGATAAAGTTAGCATAATTGGACATGGCAGTCCCAGACACAATGCTGAATATATGGAGGAAATTTTGATATAATAGAGGCATATGCAGAGCACCACTTCTTCCTTAGAATGTTAAGAAACTTTGCTGTAAGGGCCATGCTTAAATGCAGACTCAGAAATACATACTAGATACTAGTAAATAGATAAATACTTTTCTACAGAAAAGTATTCATAGGAGCTAACCAATGTCAAGCAACACAGGAGTATGGCGCCCTGGAGGCCTTACAGTTTCAACTTAAATGCTGGAGAAACATTTAAATGTCTTAACCCATAAGAAGGGGAAGGCCGAGTAGTGCAGGAAAGAAAGTCTGGTACTTTAGAAATTAAGCTCGGAGGAAAGTATGAGGAACGATAGAAAAGGGAAAGAGTTTTAACAGGAAAGACCATTAGAAACAATCTGCAAAAGTTCAAGCAACTTCAACCCCTGCAAGCAAAGGGTGCTGAGACAATAAAGAAACAAGTGAGAAAGAGCTAGGAGCTTGTATTGGTAGGACACAGCTACTGTTTATACACAGATGTGAAAGCGAGTGAATAAATCAGAATGCCTCCCAGGGTCGATGAGAAGAAATAAATGAGACCAGGGCTACTTCAGCTCATCATCCCTGAGAATTCTGAGTTGATTCTAGGAGTCAGTGGAGCATGACTATGAAGCCCAGGAGAGAGGATAAGCCTGCACATAAAAACTGCAAAGTTTGCAATACAGAATGGACATTAGTGTGATGAGATTAGATGACCTAAGCAAGGAATCTACTCAGAAGCCTGTGCCAAAGCTAACATTCTGTGTATCCAAACAATCAACTGTTGCACAAGAAGAAATCTTTTAATTAGTTTTAGTTTTCTAAGCTACAAATTTTCCTGCTAAAATGTTATGCTTTACAATGCAGGAACCATAGCATTTATCAGCAGTAGTGAATGATCTGACAAAAAATATAGCTCGATAAGGCTAAATGTCATAAATGATTTATGGTATCTGCTTTGGTCATTGTTATTCTTTTGTCTTATGTGGACCATGCCATTTTGTGAGAGAAAAAGGTTCCACTTCACGAAAAATCCATTTGACTTTGCTATTTGAATTGATCGCTAGACTCAAAAAATCTTGAGTCAGTTATGCATTCATAACTTTGCTTTAAAAATTTCTATCTGCTTCTTTCCCCAAGATAAATCAAAGGAATGGGTAGTTAAAACATGCCTTGGAAATCCTTAAGCAAACATGCTATGAATATCTTAATGATGATAGGCACTTTGTATATTCCTTCAGGAAAGCAGCTGAGGATGGAGAAAAGTTCTTTGCATTCTGAAATTTCATTATCAACTAAGAGTTTTAGTTTTGAATCTCAACCAAAATAATCAACGGTGCCATGTGCCTCCATGATTAAAACCATTCACTGGTAAACAAACACAAGCATTCCACTTCAGAGCTGAATTACAAAATAGGTCTTCTGGCAGATAAACTTCACACAACTGAACACTGCCATTCCAAACACCTTTTGAAAATCTTTCTAAAAGCATGTAGTAAATTTTATCTTGGGCCCCTCTGATGGAATATATATATATATATATATATATATATATATATATATATATATAATTAAATTAATTTCTTTAATTAGGAAACTTACATATTTGGCCCACAAATGTTCAGAATAATTGTTGGAGATCCTATAATACTATATTATTGAAGTTTGTCTCTTAAGGCAATACTTTGGTTTTTGCTGTTGTTGTTGTTGTTTTTTTTTGTCTTTTTGAGACAGGGTCTCACTATGCAGTTCAGGCTGGCCTTGAGCTCACTTTTGTAGCCCAGGCTGGTCTCAAACTTGCACTGATCCTCCTGCCTCAGCCTCCTGAGTACTGGGCCACCATGCCCGGCTTCTTAAGGCAATACTTTGTGATACTGATTTAGATACTGCTACGGAGATGGCAAGAATAGCATGCAAAGAAAATAGTACAAATGTTAAAGCAAGTGAAATGAAAAAACACTGCCAGCCATACATGCTGCTAACTATATAAAATTTTCAAAGCCCCTTTACTATGATGCTCATATCTCATAGTAAATCAAAGTGAACCCCACACACCAACCCAGCCCCTTGTAACCCTCTCCATTATCTGAGCTTGTGCAGAGTTAGAAACTTCACAAAGAAAAGCAGTGCCCAATTCAAGTGCCCACCTTTTCGTCGTTCTCTTTCTTTCAAAATTGCTTCAAACCATTCGTGCTTTTCTTCAGGTGTTTTTGCCATGCACACAAACCATTTATTTTTTGCTGTATTGTGTATCTTCCAGCCGTTAACAACAATATGTCCACTGCTATGGAAATCCGCTGAGTAAAAGTCAATGAATAAAAAGTAATACGTGAGCTTGACAATTCATTCCATCCATGAAAGTCTCCAAGTCACTGAATTACTCAAGATATCTTTGCTTTTAAGAAACATAAAAGTTGAAAAATCAAAGAAATGTTTATATACTGAATACAGTTAGCAGTCAGTAATGGAACCTTCTTAACAAACATTAATACTAAATAGGAAAATAAAAGTAATCACTAGGAAGGAATTAATATTTATTCTATGTCTGAAAATATTGTCTACTTTCCATAGCAAAAAAGACTGTAAGACTTTTGTTTTTAATCACATATTCATGATATCAAGTTCATTTTGTTATTCTAGTATTTCCTATAAATATTCTAGATTTCAGAGACAGCCTTTACTGCACAGAACATTTCTCTAATATTTAATTATAAGTACAATAAGAACAAAAACTAATCACTACTTATATTTACTTAAGCTATAATGAATGGAAATATACAGTGCTGAGCTATTATCAAGGCCCATTGTTAAAATGCACACTTCAAAGCCACATCACTCCAAAAGTTCATCGATAGGTTTTGGTTCTATACAGCAGCTAACCTTCAAGAAACTTGTCAGATTTTGAGATAGTAGCAGGGAAAAAATTCTGCAACTATGCGTGAGGATATTAAAATACTCTTTCCTTTTCATACTGCATACTCTGTGAGGTCAGATTTTTCATGATATATTTCAACCCAAACAACATACAATGACAAGTTCAGCAGAAGGGAATTTCAGAATGCAGCTGTCTTCTGTTAAGTTACATATAAAAAAAGACTTGTTAACATGCAAGACATTATTTATTTTGTTACTATGTTTTTTGCTCTAGAAAACAGTTAATTTTTATTATATATTTAGGTGATCAAAATCATATCATTTCATATAATTCATAGGAAAAAATTTTCAGAAAAAACATTCTTGGAGACTGAGTTGAATCTAATTTTTTACTTAGCCTCTCACCATAATTTTGGCTAAACTTTTATGTTGGATTTGTAAATACCATCAGCAAATACTTCACAGCTGTTAGCCTAACTACAGGGAGAAAATGATGATGTAACTTGTAAGCAACCTTTACTGGCAGGACAGTTCATGCGAGAAAAAGCTTCCAAGATAGAAAAAACAGATGACAGAGGTCAAACTCCAGCTCCCAATGACAGTGATAGCTTTCATTTGT
Organism: Myocastor coypus; assembly: GCA_004027025.1. NCBI lineage: Eukaryota > Metazoa > Chordata > Mammalia > Rodentia > Myocastoridae > Myocastor > Myocastor coypus. The sequence goes on from PVJA010012061.1 coordinate 15,851, forward strand.
CTCCCTGAAAGCCACTAAACAGCAATGGCCAATACACTGGGATAGGACCCAACAATATTCAAGATAGGTAAGAACCTTTCTGAAACTTCACCTAATGTGGTGTTTTCTCTGTAAAACAATGCATTTCTTCATAGTATTTGTTCAGAGTACAAGATACAGACTTGGTATCTTGCATAAACTTTATTAGTACAAATCTTTCTTCTCATTGAACTAAGAGAAAGTAGCTGTATATATAGTCCAACAGTCCACAACAGTAGTGGATTATTAGCTCATCTGGCAATATCAGAGGCCACTGACTTGGGTCTTTTATAGCTCAGCATATTTATATATGCTGGAAAGTAGGCTTTCCTTTTTATACTTTGGTTAGATTTTCTGCTGGATGGTTAAGACCAAGATAAAGCAAGACCTATATAACAAAACATGTAACTTGTACATTTGACAAGGTCAGTCAGATCCTCTGAGGATTTGCCCTGAAACCATGTATAGCATTGATATTTTTTTCATTAAAATAAATAAATAAATAAATAAATAAATAAATAAATTTCATTAAGGTCTGAGGAGACACTAATGACTTAGCATTCATTTGCTCCAATCTGACCCCCACAGTCTTTCCTTTCCATTTGTGCCAGAATAACCACACATTATTTGCTGTAGATTTTTAATCTTTACAACACAATATCAGTTAGTTTCATAGTGTTCCTCTGGGGTCTGTAAAACTTCCAGGTTACATTAGAGACTGAATTACATTAAATATTAGTCTAACAGGTTCCCACCACTTTGCTCTTTCCCATGTCTCTGGCTGTCCTGTGGCTTCTGATGCATCATCCTGCAGGCTGAAGTTCTCGCCCAGATACCCTCTGTCACTTCAGCAGCACAGTCCTCCTACATGGAGCCTTTCCTAGCCCCTCATGCTATGCATTCAGACTTCCCTGGGCCATTGCACCAACTCAGAACCAGACAAGCGGGCATAACTGCTGGCACATGATCACCACCTGAATGTCCAGAAACTGAGATCATTAGCTGACTGTCAAATCTATGTCAGACAACAGCTTAACTGCTACAATTGTGAATTTTTGCAAGAACTATTTGTGTCATATAATAATTGGAAGTGAAGAAATAATGCCCCTTTACAAAGTTTTTATGGTGGCTGGTTTCTAGCATATCAATTTTTAAATCATGCTTCAAATGTAGTATGTATACTTAATAAATGTCAAACATTTTTCAAAATAGTTAATTCTCATTTACTTTAAAAGATGTACTACATCACATAGTCCACTATGTTTAACATAAGAATTAAACTTATGTATAAGGAACAGTCTCACCAGGAACACAGATCATTTATCATTTATCCTTAACAGGTGTGTGTGTGTATGTGTGTATGTGTGTTGGTTTCATGTTTGATTGGTTTTGTTTTTTGGATGCTGGGGACTGAACTTAGAGCTTCATAATTTTTTTTTTTTTTTTTTTTTTTTTTTTTTTTTTTTTTTTTTTTTTTTTTTTGTCTTTTTGAGACAGGGTCTCGCTATGCAGTTCAGGCTGGCCTTGAGCTCACTTTTGTAGCCCAGGCTGGTCTCGAACTCGCACCGATCCTCCTGCCTCAGCCTCCCGAGTTCTGGGATTACAGGCGTGCGCCACCACACCCGGCGAGCTTCATAATTTATGCACAATAAACATACATTCTGTCATTAAGCTACAGCCCAGCCTCTCTGACCTTAATGGAAATAAAAACATAGTTTAATGAAAAATAATTTAGTAAATGACAAACAGAAATTTATAGGCTTTGATGAACCTAAAATATAAATTTTATACCAATTGTATAAAATTAGAATTTAAATTGTCATTGATTAAATGGAGAATATGGAAGTATAGTAGTCTGTAGTATCTGATTTCTCCCCCAACCAGGAAACTCAAAGGGAGAGTTTAAATAAGTCATTAATTATTTTAAATCTCTTTGGTTTGAAAATTGCATACATTCAATTCAATGTTTTCATTTAATGAGATGGGACTTTTCCAAGACTGATACCCTATGTACCCCAGTGGATATACTGATATCTATTCAATAATTTTTGTATTATAATAAAATGGACAATAATCAAGTATTATATGCACAGGATAGAAAACAGAAAAGAATGTAAAAATGTTTATTCAGAACATCAATGTATTCAGTCCTTATTCTGGTGATCGACAATACGAATGTATAAACTTGTATAAGAAGTCTTTTAAGTTGTAATTTACTCACAAATACTTGATACTAAAAGGTACATATTTTACAAATGTCTTTGAGTTTTTAAATAGTAGAAGAAAATTTTCTTCAGTCCAAACAGCATAGGATATGATTTGTGGCAAGCAGAAAAAGAAAGAATCTAACTTTCTTTTAAAACTCTAGAATTAGTTGTTCTCATGACCTCTATGAATTTTCAAATACATTTTCTTATACTAAGAACGTATTCAAAACTTCAGCATATCAGGACAGACTATGCTTTTGGTACTCTTCTCAAAATTGTTAAGATATTGTTACTTTTTTTAAAATTTTATTTATTTTTTCTTGTTTCAGAACCTTTATTTGTTTATTCACTCATTTTTATGGCCGGCTCAGCCCGCCCTGAAGGCAGGGCTGGCGCAGCATGTGGTGCTGGGGATCGAACCGCGGTCCCTGAAGCCGCCCAAGCTTCCCCAAGCAGGCGCTTTAGACCACTGAGCCATCCCTCTGGGCCCCTGTTACTTTTTAATTAAGAATCTACTTAATTGTTGTCATGTGATATTACAGTGACTAAGATAGTTTATCTATTAATTGTGTATTTGTTAATTTTTTACTTTTTTAAAGATACAGGGTCTTGTTATACCATTCAGACTGACAGTAATCCTCCTGCTCAGCCTCCCTACTGCTGGGATTACAAGAGGGTGCCACCACGCCCCGTTCCCAGGCCAGCACAGAATGTGATTCTGGGTATCGAACTCGTAAACTCAGGACCTTGCACTTGCCAGGCAAGCCCTTATGCTGCTAATCTATCTCCCCAGCCCCTATCAATTATTTACTATGCAGCAACTAAATACTATTTTTATTTGGTGATAAGAGATAAAGATAAAAACTATTAACATTAAGATTATTAAGATAAAGTTTTTATTTAAGGGAATGATCAAAATTATCACTACCCATGATAAACATCACGCAATCATCTCAATAGATGGTGCAACTCCTTTTGACAAAATCCAACATCAATTCATGATAAAACTCCTCAGGAAAATAGATTAGAAAGACCCTACTTTATGGAGTCAGTGAGATAGCTCAGCAGGCTAAAGCATCTGCTTAGGCAAGGTTAGGCAAACACAATGACCGTGGTTCAGTCCCAGGCACCACATGTTACACCAGCCCCATCCCCAGGGTGGGCTGCGCTGGCTAGAGACCAGGCATGGCTACATATGCCTGTGATTCCAGTGCTGGAGAGGCTGACAACAGGAGGATCACTATGAGTCCCAACTGCATAGTAAGACCCTGTAATTGCAGACACATTTTTAAAAAAGAAAGACCCTAGTGCAAAATAATAAAAGCCATGTATGACAGACTCACTGGTAATATCATAGTTATCAGGGAAAAAGTAAAAGCATTTCCTCTAAAGTCAGATTCTAGACAAGAGTGTTCACTATTACCATTACTGTTCAATACAATACTCAATAATTTTGCAAGCAACCATTAAAGAAAGTAAGTGGAATATGAAAAGAAAAGAAAGCACTCCAACTATCCTTATTTACAGATAATACGATCTTTTAAATAGAAGACACACAAAAAAATCTATCAGAAGATTCCTGGAATAAACAAAGCAGCAGGATTCAAAAGCAGAACACAAAAAATTAATAATGTTCCTCTACATTAACCATGAATCTATAATGTAAGAAATTGGGAAAACAAACTCACTCAGGATAGTTTTTAAAAAGAATCTAATAGCTGGGCACTAACCTAACCAAGGAAATAAAAACTGCTACAATATAAGTTACAATACTTTTAAAAAGGACATAAAAAAACAATTAGAAAGTGGAAAAATATTGTGCAAATATATACTAATAAAAGGTAAAAAAATCTCAAGACTTTATTTATGTTTTTATGTATTTATTTATTTGATATTTGAGGGAAGGGTCTAAAGGGTGTTCAGTGTCTCACTACTAGACGGGACCCATAGTGCTCCACTTGTTTACAGCCTCCCAAGAGCTGGGATTGCAGGTGTGCACCTCCACGCCCAGTCACATTGCCATTGCCCTCTCAGCATGCCGCAAGGGCAGGGCCCACACAGCAGGCCCTGGGATCGAACTCTAGGCCCCAGTACCTGCTTGCAGATGCTTTAATCCGCTGAGTTATTTGGTAGTCCCGGTTTTGTTTTGTTTTGTTTTTTTCTTTCAAGCCCACATTTTAAAACATGTCTAAGTATATACACAGAGGGGAAAATTAAAGAAAATATTTTCATTATTTTGAAGTAAAATTTAATTTCCTAAAGACTACAGTTAATAACTTGTGATAACCTCAATATTTTTCTAAAAATGAGAACTACAATTTTTCTTTAAAAATTAGTCTTATAAACACTACATTAAGAATAAAAACGTTCATCTTATCTGATTTGAATTTGAAATCTATGGTTTGCTCAACCCTGAAGTACAGACCCCATTTTCTAAAGGTCAACATTCTTGGCTCCCTTGGCTAGTCATAAATGAAAAAAAAAAAAAAAAAGCCAGTTGTTACAGGAGAATATAAATTATCTAGTGCTTCTTTCTCTATGGCTTTCCAAGTATGCACCATGAAAATTATCATGGAAATTGAATCAAAGAAGTTCAATAGCATTCCTTCTACTGCTTTTTTAAGTTTGATTTTTAAAATAGCATCATGATCAAATTGATATCCCCAGAAAGAATCTTCAAAGAGGAATGAAATGAAATCTAAGAATGGTGGAAGGGAAGTCTGGCTACAAATTCAATGTACAAATTCTTTGAATACAGCAAATAATGAGTAACAGTTTTACACTTCTACATGTCGTATCATCTTTAATGACATTTTTTCTGGGATAATATATAACTATAGTGTGATACAACTCAGTCAGCATTATAAGTAAAATTACACTTATATTTCTTTCTCAAAAGATTTGAGCTATTTCTGTCAGCTGAAAACTTAGTCTCCTCTCAAATGTAATTACTTGTTCTGCAACTTTTGAGCCAAATCAGTGTTATTGGTTGACTAATAAAGCATCTCCCTTAGAAAAGAAAGATCATTTTATTTATATTCCCATTACATAGAAACACTCAGCATTTCTATAATTCAAAACATGAATTAGTTGAAATATGTTTTTAAGTACGCTTGGAATTTTGACGGAAAATTGAATGGTGAAGTTTTCCTTTCATTGGAACTGGTATTTTCCATATGAAAGGAAAACTTCACCATTCAATTTTCCATCAATATTTCAAGTATACTTAAGAACATATCTCAACTCATTCATGTCTATTATTTATATAAATAAGGTGCATTTCTGAGCTTTGAGTTCTGAGAGTGTCAGATAAGTCGGGCAGTCCTCGCCTATCACTTGCTCAACTTATCTGTGGTCCAGCAGAGAGGGTACTTGGTAGGCAGACGCCATTTTCCTCTGGTGAGCTCTATCACATCAGAGCTCCATTCCTATAGTCTAAAGCAAGCAGCTTAAAATTTGAGCTCATAAAAACAAAAAAGCTCCTGTGTTGGAAATGACCAAGGAAACACAAAAGGGACAGCTCTGATGCAGCATTCAGACTGGCTTTTAGAAGAAATAAACAATCACAACCATTCCTGTCAAATATCCCTTAGTGCTTTTCACTTGCTTTCAGTGGATTTAAAACATATAGGAAGATTCTATTCTCACATTTCTCAAGACACAACCATGAAAGCCTAGCAAAGGAAGCACTTGCACCAGCTCTGTTAAACAGCTGCGTAAATCTGAATGACTCAAGATTTCAATTTGGCCTCATTACTATGATCTGAAATGCTAGTGGGGTATATTATTTGATCTTCAAGATCCTTTTCATCTTCACAAATTCTATTTTTGAATTTCCAACCCTAGCAGAAAAATATATACTTTCCTCCAGAAGCCCATTAGAAAATGAGTTTCCTTGTAGGAAGGCTGATGAGGGTGTCCAATTGCAGCCTGAAAAGTCTTGGAATGACCTTGTACTAGCTATTTTCAATCAACTCCTATGTGCCTTGTGTATGTGTTCAAGGAAGAGAATGAACCCCCCAATTACTTAGCTAAAGTCCAATTATTCTTCATCTTATTTCTTTTCAAATTTTTTGGGGGGAGGGTTTACAAAGTGTTCAGGGTCTCACTACTACATCAGACTGCTACTGATCTGCCTGTTTACAGTCTCCCAAGAGCTGGGATTACAGGCACACATCACCGTGCCCAGGCTCAATTGCTATCTCATCATGCCCTAGGGACATGGCTGACATGGCAGGCCCAGGGATGGAACCTTTGACCCCTGCGCCTGCTTGCAGGTGCTTTAATCTGCTAAACTCTTTGGCTGGCCCTTCTTCATTTTATTTCAATGAAAGTTGAGCCTTTAAAATTTCCTTAAAGAAGCTCCATTAGGAAGCTGATTTATGACAGTGACACAACTTATAATCTCTTCTCTTCCCCCTAATTCATACATAGGAGCCAAGCCTCTTCAACATCCTTCTCCCTCGAAGAAACAAGGCCTTGATAGCTGTAAAAGTACCAGTGCCTATAGAACCTTCTCTTGGAACTACAGCCAATGACCATTTATGAAAAAAATTAATGCCTCTTAGGATCTCATTCTCTCACCACCTACACATGCCTTCAAAGTTTTTAGGCTCCTCTAGTTCTTTACCTAATGACCAATTTCCCAGAGGTACAGAATCACAATAATCATCCAAATGCACTTCAAACAACAGTACAGAAGGTACCAGGGTGGGAAGCTCGTCTCCCGGAGAATGAGGCAGGAAGTGGGAAGCAGGAAGGAATGCCCAGCACTCTAAGCTAACAAAAGAAAAATAGAAGAAAATAAGGAAAGCACCAGAGCAAAAAGGGAGAGTGGCTCCCTTAGGAAAAGACAAGGTGAGTGAAGAACAGGGTGGAGGTTTGAGTGTTCTTCCATTACTCTCCAACTTCCTCCCAACTCAAAGATAAAGTGGGCTTTGGGGTATCCTTTTGACTATTCAGATTACTGAGGCAAAACAGCTCCAACATTTTTGTATGTAACATTCTTAAATATCATTACACAGTATTCTTAGAAAGCATAACATGAATGTAGCCACTTAAAAAGTATGTACACCCTGTTCTAGAATACCCTGCTAAGTCTACATGCTAGTGTGAGAGTATTTGCCACCATATTAGAGTTTGCCATAGAGGAATTTGAAATGTGATAGCTACCTGCATCTGCTCTGACAGCTCCAGACCTCTGTCTCACTGTGAGCCAGTGCGAACCCTCTCCACACTACCATCTGGAGGCTCTACGCTGAGTGCCAGGTCCGTCTCAGGCACCCATCATTCAAGATTTGCTCAGCGTGTTCCATTTCCTCAGTAATCACAGTTCACAATTCTATAAATACCTGACTATTTGTTACGATGC
>PVJA010012061.1:23546-53082 GCA_004027025.1 Myocastor coypus
GATTTCTCCCTAGAACGGGATCAAGGGCCCGTCCTGGGGTATGATTGGTTCCACCCTAGGGCGCAATGAGTCCACATCAGAATGACTGAGCACAAAAAGACTTTTTAAAGGGCTGAAGGAGGAGTCAACACTTCACTTCGTCGGAGAAGCTTCGGTCTTCGCATTCAGACTGGACTTCATCATCTGGCTTGCAGCGCAGACTCTTGGGCCTCCAGCTTAGATCTCTTGCCATCCGCCGCAGACTCTTCAGCCTCCATCTACAGACACTGCAGTCTTCCATTACGGACCCGTCAGCCGACTGAGACACGGAGTGCTGCAGTGAAGTCCAGGCCTCGGGATTGAATTCTTCAGTCCGGAGCGTGCAGACGCCCTGTGTGCGCTTCCTCATCCGACTCTGTGGCTACTGTAAGCCAATCTTACAATTTCTTATAGATTGTATATTTGGTGTTAATATCCATTCCTCATATTATATCTATTCTGTTCCTCTAGGTAAAACCCTGACCAGTACAGATGCTAACAATGGAATAAGGCAATGGCTTATTTATGAGGACTTGGGACTGTGTCCCTGACAGATAATAAACATTCCTCTCCCTTTTGGGACTCTAGAATGACGGCAAAGGTATATGGGAGGCTGGGAGCTGAGCTGGACCATGATCTGATGCCCATACAGAATGCTACAAACACACGACTCTACATGAAAATAAAAGCCGTTTAGAAACAATGTACTTTATTTCATCTTATCATTTTCCTAGGATATATCTGAAACTATAATTACTATCACTAGAGAAACTGAATTCAGATTCAATGTGCTAAGCACCCAATTTATACACAGCTTTTTTAAACTAAGAAATAAAATTTATTTTAACTTTACTTAATGTGTATGGCTAGTCATAATTTCATGAACTAGTCTGTAAAAGTCCATTCCTTTAAAATTACAAGACAAAAATGAACTCCTTTGCATAACAAAGGATGGTACTTAAAATGACCACTAAAAATTAAGCAAATCATCTCTACCTACAACCTTTCTCTATAGGCAACTTGATGATTGATCTGTTCATATTATTAAAACTTTTTAGCTAAAAATTCTAGTTTGTTACATACTATAGTAAATATAATATAGTACCACATATATATATGTCATGAAATGTGTATAAATTAAAGAGAATTTATGCATTCATTGGATTTTTCTACACACACAAAGTGCACATCAGAAATCACCATTCTCAGACACAACACTACTCAGCCATTTTTCAGCACTTTTCTGCTCGATAGTAGTGGGCATCAAATATTTTCCATTTTCACAGCGGTCTTGCACTCCATCTAAATTTTCTCCCCTTACCTGACTGCTTGGTTCACCTAACAAAAATATTTCTAAGATCTAAAGCGCTGCAAATAAATTATGAAAATGGAATTCTGGGGCCAGGGATATAGCTCAGCGGCACCTGCCTGGCAAGTGCAGGGGCCTGTGTTTGATTCCCAGAGCCAAAAAGGAAACAAAATGCTGCCTAATGATGGAGTTGCCTAGCAGAACCCCATCCCAGATCCACTCACCTGTGCCATCGTCCACATTTTCAACTTCCATTACTTCCGTATTGATGCGGCCACGGAAAAGGTACCGGTGTCCATCTGCAGAGTTCTTGCTATTCTTCAACCGTCTTAAAGCGAGTAAAATCACAAAGACTTTGTTACAAAACATAATGTAAATCAGTGTTAAAATGACATATTTTAAACTGGACACAGGTGCATAGGCCTATAATTCCAGTTTCTGCAGAAACACAAGCAGGTGATCACATGTTCAAGGTTAATTTGGAACATTTATCAAGACCTTGTGTCAAAATTAAAATATGTAAAAGGACTGGGGATATAGACTAGCTGTTGCAGGATGCTCAAGGGCTCCATCCCCAGTACAAGAAATAATCCAAAAGCAGAAATTTGATTAATGGAGGAAGACATCAATCAACAATATCAGGTTTTTGGCACTTGGTGACTTTATTTGTATCCCCCAATCACAGAAGCACTATGTGCTTTATGAGACAGAGAGGACTACACATTCTTTCTTAAAAAGTTGATTTTTTTTTCCATACAGGTAAGAGAGTAAGTATGTATTTTTCTCAATGTAGGCCACCAGCATCATGCAATCAAACTCCACCAGATGCTGAGGGCTGATTACTTTAATGTCACACTTCAATTTTTTCACCTTTATTTCTCATTCTTCAATGCCAAATAATTCCTTTTTGAAGGGATGATAAACAAATTTAGTTAGTTCTTCCTATCATTCTTTAAAGAAATTAACTTTGAAAAGGTTCTTAATATCAGCAGCTTCAGCTGTAAAATATTTTCCTACATTGTTTTTATGGTACAACTATAATTCTTGAGCAAGTCTCATAACATATGTATAATGCTTCCAAAAAGTCTAGCTTATTTGTAAAGTTATCCAAAATATTTTAAAACTATCTACTTTAATCTTTGAAAGTATGTAAGACAAAGTAAAAATGCCAGGATTACCAATGGTATTTGCAACAGTGAGTTAGGTAGTTATGCATTAGAACAACTAAATGCTCAGAGGATTTTTCTCTAAAATGGTTTATTAATTAAACAGAGAAGAGTCTCAGAAATGATTGAAGGAGATTCAAAATTACTTAATCACTCAAGCGATTTCAACTGACCTAGACTCTTCAATTTGACTCACTGACAAAAGTCTACCTAATAATTTAACAGATGAAAATAATGATTAATTGACTGTGCTATACAGACACATCTAGCAAGAGCTGCAGGCAGGTAGGCAGCCATCCTTAAGCAAACCTAAAAAAGAAAGGGTGGACTTAGAAGGCATCTCACACTGCTGTTAACTTTCAAGGATCTTTGGAAAAGACAGTTCCTGGCTTGAGTGCCCTATATTCTCTCAGAACTTAGTACTGTAGTCCTTTATCACTCAAAAGAAAAGCTAAGTAATTTGATTGATTATTCTGACTGGAGAGTCTTTCAGCCCCAAACATTCATCACCCTGCATTTACCATGTTTATTTTTAGAGCAATCTCTAAGTTTAGTTAATATGCCTAAATATGCTGCAAACCAGGAATCTAGGCCAGATAGCTATAAAAATGGACATCACCGGATGAAAAAAATTTATATATATACATATTTGAGCTACATGACACATTCATTACATATACTTTTAAATGACAGGGTTTTAATTTTGTAAAAACCTAATTTAATTTAGAAGATATAATAACAAATATGGTGGATGTTTAGGGTTTTTTTTTTTTAATTTATTATAGTCAAAGATACTTGGACATTAACCTGCTTCAAAACACTCTCCCTCATTCATTCCACACTTGATAATTTTTGTCACTTTCTGAGGCAGTGCTGGAAGGTCTCTTTTGTGAGTATTATGGTTTGTATCTATCTAAAATGTCCTTCTGTGCTCGTGGGTGGGGTTTGGGGAAGGCACTGAATTATGGGGACCTATAGCTAACCTGCCTTTAGGAGGCGGAAGCCAGATGAAAGAGGTAGGTCACAGGATACATGGCTCGGCAGGGTCTTATCTTGCCCCAGCTCCTCCCTTGATCCCCTTTCTTCCTGTGTCTCTCTGCCGTTCTTCCTCTGTCATGCCCCTCTGCCACACACCCTGCTTTAAAATCAAAGGACTATGGACTAAAACCTCTGCAAACTGTGAACCAAAATATACCCTTCCTTCACTGAATTTTGGGCTTGGGAGTATTATGTGTAAGGACTATTTCTAAGACAATGAGTGTCTTTAATTGCACTGTGCTGGATTCCTCAGTGTCCTGAGCTGATTCACAAAGCTCCCTTCCATGGTCACTTCTGTCTTTATGTCTTGAGCAAGATCTAGATGTCACATGGTGTTCAAGCTGGTGAATAAAGTGGATGAAGACACACTATTGACTTTTTACAAGCCTGTGTTTCCATCAGATGGATGTGGCATCAGTATTCACTGGACCTGTATTTTAAATCACACCTGGGAAAGACATGGAATGACTTCTACAACTGCTTCACAAGTGGCAAGAATGATGAGGTGTGTGCTTACAGGGAAGGAATCACAGGAGGAATGCATATATACATATGCATATATATGTATATATATACATATATATATATATATATATATAATATTGCATTTAAGGATGATTAATGGAAATGTGTGTTTTACTTCAATACTTTTTTACATTTAAATGTTCACCTAATATTTTGATATAGCTTGTAGGTGACAATTATAGTAATAGGATCATATCATATCATTTTTTCATTTATATTAAATAGATTCATAGCCGGGTGTGGTGGCTCACACCTGTAATCCCAGCACTCGAAGGCTGAGGCAGGAAGATTAGTGTGAGTTCGAGACCAGTCTGGGCTACAAACGTGAGCTCAAGGCCAGCCTCAACTGCATAGTGAGACCCTGTCTCAAAAAGACAAAAAAATAAAAATACAAATAAATAGATTCATATCTAGATAATATTATCTAGACAGGAGATGGTACAATATTACAGTGTCTTAAAAATAACTTCTTGAAAATCAATACATTATTTTAAAAACCAATCATATTTAAAAGCCCCAATATCCTTGATAACAGTTTTAGTCACAGTCAAAATAATCACTCATATATAAAAATGCACTTCTGAGTCCTATTTTACAAAGTATTGGTTTTCTTCACATTCATGCTCTTAACTCTGTACAGACTTTGGATATTTTTCTCAGCATATTTGATCACAGATAAGAAATATTTTGATAGAAATGTAGTAAGAACCTGATAGCTTTGACTCCTTAAGAAAACTTCAGTCCAGGGCTAAAACAAATGTGTATAAATCAGAATGAAGTATATCAGGCTGTGCTTTATTCAGTGTAGAAATAAAGAAAAATGATTCCCAAAAACCTGAAAAGACTACAGTTCAAAAATATTTTTCCCTACACAACAATACTACATATTTTCATATTTTCTTTCTGGTCTCTTCTAATTCTGTGTTTTAGGATTATCAAGATACATTTGCAATAATGGAAAACTGGAAACAACAATAAAATCCATTAATAAGCACTAGAATAATTAAATTGTGATTAACTTTTGACATTAAAACAAAAGGATGTTATAGAGCCCTTAAAATGAATAAATGAGGGACTGGGGAGATAGCTCAGTAGGCAATAAGCGCTTGCTGGGCAAGCACAAGGGCCTGAGTTCAATGCCCTGTTCCTTAAAAAAAAAAAAAAAAAGAATAAGTGATGGTTACATACAAAATGGATATTATTTTAGAAAAACTACTAAATATAAATTTAAAAAGACCTATACTATGCAATGAATCATAAAGTATATAAACAAGCCCAAACAAATAATATTATATTAACATGTCAAATACTATCTCATAAATCCTTTGTTAACTTATGTCTCCTAAGATTAATGCCATTAGAAAGGTCTAGAGGTAGAATCCAGTTTATTCTAGCATTCCTCTTTTTAAAGAAAGTAACTCTAGAATTAGAATAAACACATCAGGTGTCTGATATTTGCATCACAATAGTGTGGGACTTTCACAGATGTTCCATTTACTCATATTTTCTGAAAGATCTCTAGATCTTAAAAAGTTTGTGCTAAGCTGCAGTTCATGGAGAAGATGAAGTATTCTGAATAAAGGGGAAAAGATGGTTAATTCACACAGCTTCAACAATACTGTGAGGCAACACATATCAAACTGCACAGTTACTTCCATTTGTAAGCATTGTGCATTGGGTCCATACTACACATTTATTAAAGATCATTTGTTATGCTGTAGGAATTTAGTTTTATGAAGCCTTTCCTGTTGTACCTATGAAATGATATTAGGGCTGGGGCAGTGACATACATGCCTGCCTGGAAAGCATAAGGTCCTAAATTTGATCCTCAATGCCAGAGAGAGACAGCAGAGACAGAGAGACAGAGAGACAGAGACAGACAGACAGATCATATCATATCATAATTTGTACACTGATGTTAATTTTGCAAATACTCTAGACTTGATGGTAGACATACATGTATAAAGATAAAATAAACTATAAAGAAAAATATTTTTATTCTCAAACTGATGTCTTTAATAATTGTACCAAAATATATTGACTCATGTTATAATTTAATGGTTTAAACACAACAAAAATTAATAATATCTTCAACATCTGCCTGAAGCCTATTTCTATTAACCTCAAACTTGCCTATCAAACACAAAGAATTCAAAAGACCATGGTAGATAAATAAATTAGGTTCATCTTCACATTGGTAAAAGGGAATTGAGACTGCGCACGCCATGATCTTTGACCCTTAGCTACTCAGGAGGTGGAGGCAGGAAGAACACTTGAGCCCCAGAGCTCAAGACAAACACAGCATAGTGACACCCCACCTCAGAAATGATTTTTGAAGCTTAATTAATATGAATATTACTTATAGTAAATGTTAAAATTTGCTTTATTACAGAAAAAGACACACTGGCATTAATCCACCCAAAATTTATCTCTTTTCCCCTAAGCACTCTTATTCTATCATTCTGGCCCCTTTATGAAGCAGTTATAGAAATTCTTTCATGTCTTTAGTTGAGCTGTCTTAGCTGCCCTGATATCTTGAACTGTTTCAAACCATTTACCTTTCAATATCATTTTGATTTTAGAAAAGTGCAAAAATACCACAGTGCAAGTTCCAATGAATAAGGTACAGGAGAACACTCTGCATGTTTTTATTTGACAAAAATTGTCATAAACTTTAGAGCAACAGATGACCAAAACTTATAGTGAATGTATAAATTGCAAAAATTTATTATAGTAAAAGGTACATTGTCATTAATCCTCCTCAAAATATTTCCCCTTGCCTTGGACACATTTTTAGCACTATGTCTCTTACTTTAGTGAAGATTTTTTTCTACCTTGTTCTCCTTTTCATGAAGGTACAAATTGTAGTCCTGCTTTCTCATTTCATGTCATTGCATTTTTTTTTAAATTAATATCTCTTTCTCAAAAATTCTAACACTGTTATCTACATGGATGAATTATCATGTGTCATTAATATAGCTGCCAAATTTTCACTAATTTGTTCTGGGCATTTTGCTGATTTAGGAAAACTTATTTCAAGGCTTGACAAATTATGTTCCCTCCTTCTGCCTAGTACAGTTTTGTGTCTCTTGTTCTCAATCTACAAGAAAATGTTCAGTTACAGTTCCTGACTTCTGATTTTAGCATGGACAGTCACTCAAAACTCTGTGCTTTCAACCACTTGCCTTCCCTGTCAATGAAATGAAGCCTATTGGTGCCATCGAACTAAAGTACATGTGCGCCCACTACTGTTAGCATCTTAAGTACTCAAATACGTGAGTTGCCGTTAAGAAGTAAGCACTCTTTGAGAACTGGAAAAGTGACTTGGGCTAAGAAAACAGAGCATTTCTTTGACATGAGCAGTAGAGTAGACTAAAGATACATCAAAGTTCGTAAGAGGAAAAATAAGTTTAAAAAGTTAAAACAAAACTAACAACAGAAAGTTTACCATAAAAGGGATGGTATGGGGGACAATCAGCCAGACATGTCTCTTTCTTTAGAACAGGAAGCTTCAGACAATGTTCAGAGCTATGTTGATAGGTCCCATCAAAAGTAGCTTAGCTGGGCGTGGTGGCTCATGCCTGTAATCCCAGCACTCGGGAGGCTGAGGCAGGAGGATTGGTGCAAGTTCAAGACCAGCCTGCGCTACAAAAGTGAGCTCCAGGCCAGCCTCAACTGCATAGCGAGACCCTGTCTCAAAAAGACAAAAAAAAAAAAAAAAAAAAAAAAAAAAAAAAAAAAGTAGCTTACATGGAATTCCAAATCAGGAGAGCCACAGCATGGGGATGATGTGGAGAATGGGATGCTCAAAATGGAAACTGTGATTGCACAAGGCTGATATGACAGGGTAATGGTACAGCTACAGAACCAGTGACTCAGGGGTAAAAGAGATGAAGACCATTACAGATAAAAATTTGGGATTTCCACAGCCTGTGGATAAATTGTCCATGTGAGGTTTGAACAAGACTGGCGATAGTAGTAAAGTGGAAAGATAGTAATATAAGAGCTGCAACAATCAATGAATTTGTGTATAGCAGGGAGATATTAAATTCTCTATAAAATGGAGTCATCAGAGAAAGTAGGGAAATGGGAAAGACAAATGGCAGGAGTACTACATGTGCTAGGAGTCCAGCGGGAAGAAGTGGAAGTGGCTGGAACTCAGGATTGGGGAAGAGGGAAGACTTTCTAGGCTCTCTTCTAGGCCCTAGGATACACAACAGTCCTTGGGGGGTTCTAGAAAGAAGCATCATTTTTCTTCTTCGGGTTCCAGGAAGTTGGCAACCATGGTTTACAGTGCAGTGATGGCCAAGTCCAAGAACCACGTCACGCACAACCAGTCCCAAAAATGGCACCAAAATGGCATCAGGAAACCTCAGTCACAAAGATATGAATCTCTAAAGGGAGTACATTCAAATTCTTTCAGAATATGTGTTTGCCAAGAAGCACAACAAGAAGGGCTTCAAGAAGATGCAAACAAACAATGCCAAGGCCATGAGTGCACGTGCTGAGGCCATCAAGGTCCTTGTCAAACGCAAGGAGGTCAAGCCTGAGATCATCCCAAAAGAAGTAAACGACAGGCTTGCTTGATTTGCCTATACTGCCCACCCTAAGCTTGGGAAGCATATCTGAGCCCACATTGCCAAGGGTCGCAGGCCTTGCTGGTCAAAGTCCCAAGCAGCCAAGGTCTAAGCTCCAGCTTCTGCTCCAGTCCAGGCTCCCAAAGGTGCCCAGGGCCCTGTGAAGGCTCCACAGTAAAAGCCTTTTATCTGCTGATGTAAAATCAGAAGTACTGGTGTGACACTTGGTGTGCCATCTGTAGGGGGCTGGCTTCCTCCTGTGCTCTTTGTACAAATAAACCTGAGGCAGGAAAAAAAAAAAAAAAAAAAAAAAAAAAAAAAAAAAAAAAAAAAAAAAAAAAAAAAAAAAAAAAAAAAAAAAAAAAAAAAAAAAAAAAAAAAAAAAAAAAGCAGCATTACGAGATGACAGTGACACTGCAGTGTCATTTGACAGTGAAGAGCAGTGGGAACAGGCTAGATCTGAAACAGGTAACTGGGCAGATGCTGACTTCTACGAAGCACAGATGAAAATGTGAGATGCATAAAACATTTCTAAGATGGTCTTTATGATCTTACCTGTGTTTTCTTTTGCAGTACACCAAAAGATTATCAAAAAGAAAAAACACCCGTTCTTGAATGTTTCCAGAAGAAATTTTCAGCAAAACTCCGCACATCAGCATTTCAGTGCAGGTGTCAGTAATGTTGGAGCCCTGAGTCAGTGAAAAAAAAAGCGGTAATGTCTGTTACTAGGCTGAAACATCTATATGTAACAATTCTTCTCCTTAAAATCACACTTGCTCTTACTAAAAACCAGTAATATGCACAGGACAAAGTTCACAAGTAGCCATAGTGAATGCAGGTCTCCTCCCATTTCTGGTCACCTGATCAGTCTCAGCAGACACTGGGTCTGCTTTCAAATAGTTTATGTACATATGCATGGTTATGCATGCTATTCACAGCAGTGATAATGCTAAAATAATTCCTAATGTTCATATCCACTATGAACATTCCTTTCTTATTTGTTTTCCCTAGCATAGACTCCAAAGGCATGTAAGAAATTATGTGAGGGAGAGAGAAAGAGAAAAAAGGAGAAGAAGAAGAGAAGGAAGGAAGGAAAGAAGGAAGGAAGGAAGGAAGGAGGGAGGGAGGGAGGGAGGGAAGGAAGGAAGGAAGGAAGGAAGGAGGAAAAAAAGGAAGGACGCTGCCTAAATTTCCACAGATACGAATTTATATATTCATTCCTAGGGTAGAGAAGAGAAAATGAATATGTAAAAACAAAAACTACTTAAAGGAAACAACTTTCAAAGAAGGTTTTACATTATTTATAAAAAGCTAGCATGGCCACGTCTACTAAGTTTTTACTGAGCGCCCTCCAAGATGACAGGATTGAAGGACAAATCTGATTCTTAACCTACAGAGGAACCAAGAGAGAAGGAGGTGGGGCCCTTGAATCAACAGGAGAAATTCGAATATAAACGTTCACTTCGAATCATAAAAATTAGTCTATTTGTTTCTAAATAATGCACTTAAGTGGTTTATAAAAAGACTGTCAGTAGAGACATGTAGGGGTTCTTTGCATGAGAATTTAAACTGAAATGTGCTGGATTTCTTTTATTTGCTATAACTTTTTAAAGTTTTAGACCTGGTTTCCCTAAATCCCCAAGAGGCCCAGGATGAGTTCTCACCTGGGATCCTTTGGCCTCTTCCTTGCCACTCAGCCTCCAGTGTCTGGTTAACATAGAAGCAAATTTATGACTCTTGTCTAAATCAATGTTTCTAATTTTATTTGTGCATTAAAAATTCAGGTCATTAAATTAATATTTCCATAAAAATCACACTGTTTTTCTGATTAATTTTATAAACGTAAATTACAACCTTGATACCTATAAGACACTTCTAAAAAAAGTTATAAAGAACTATTACCTCAACCTGGTTGTTTATGCTACAAATGTATTTTAAATTTTGGATGGTTTCCTTTTTTATTTCTTTTATCCAAGGGAATAGTCAAATATATAAAGGGAGATTTGTCGAAAACTTATACAGCTTTAGAAATATAATCTAACTATACAAAAATCAACATTTTAGTCCTACTACAATTTTTTTATAAGTTAAGATATTGTTCCTTATAAATAAATAATAATAAATCATCAGCCCTGGAGCTAAATTTATATTTATATTTTATAAAAATCTTTGGACTTGTGTAACTTTCTGAATTTTTTTTGTGCCACTGCATACTTCATAATCACTGAATATTCATTTAAATGTATATAATGTTATTTTTACCTGGCTGGTGTTTGTTCTTCATTTTGAAAATCAGTGTTGATTTTCTATTCTAAATACCTGTCTTTATCAAACACATTCCTAGTCAATGAACAAACATGTATAACAAATAACTTATCTTGATAAATACTAAACACTTAGTATACGTGTACATTTCAGGCAATGTTAAATATATTGTTCCAGAATAAATCTCTACCATGTTAGCCTTATTAGAACATGAAACTATTGATTAATTAAGTGACTATGTTTAAGATTAAAGTCCATTAAAACCAGTCTATCTTGTCGTCTTGTCAACTGAATGTTTCATGTCAGTCAGAAAAACACAAACTGACCACAGGGAAAAAACCCACACTGGAAAAGATGAAGAATAACGGAAAGTCTGGAAGATCTCCACCCATGTAATACCCTAGCAACAACCTAACAGGCCTGAGCCCATTCCTGGTGGAAGAAAAGAAAACTGACAAGGACAATGTGATAGGCAATTCAAAAGAGAATAGTTCCAACATCAAAAAGGTCTCACTCAGCAAAGCGGTCTAAGTGCCTGCCTAGAAAGTGCAAATGATTCAGGAAGAAAAAACTTCCTGGGGTGGATGACCTCTGATCTCCCAACCTGGGATGAGTCTGTGTTCTCTAAAGCCGAAGAATGAATTTCAGCAACAAATGGAGGTAATGAGCAGAACATATTTATTGAGGGAAAGAAAGCTCCTGTCCAAGAGACAGAAGGGGGTTCCGGAGTGGGTGTCCCCAGAAACTGTCTCTTCCAGGGACTTTTATAGAGGAAAACCATATGGTGAGGCAAGTCTAAGGTGGAAACCATGGAAACTCGCTTAGGTGGGCATGAGGTGGGACAAAACTATGGTCAACCAATGAGGTTACAAGCACCATTGCTCAGGTAAAATTGATTAAATCTAATACTGAATGAGGAATAAATCCAATACTGAAGGGGGAAGCAAGTCATAGGAAGCAGGCTTGAATATGAAACAGAGTCTCTTTCTGTTGTGGGTTGGGTTAGTGACTCTTTTAGGCTCTTTTAAGGTGATTGATACCTATTTAGAATATCAATCCCTGCCGGGCATGGTGGTGCACGCCTGTAATCCCAGCACTCGGGAGGCTGAGGCAGGAGGATCCGTGCAAGTTCGAGATCAGCCTGAGCTACAAAAATGAGCTCAAGGCCAGCCTGAACTGCATAGCGAGACCCTGTTTCAAAAAGACAAAAAAAAAAAAAAAAAAAAAAAAAAAGAATATCAATCCCTGATGCCCATTCCTAGGGAAGTATTTGGTTACATTTGTTTCTTCTTTTGTCTTAAGGCCTGGCCCACAGCAGGGGTGTCTGCCTCTAGAAAGCTGTAAAACCACCTTGTCTTCCATCTTATCTCCTTGAGGGCCTGGTCCTGTCTGACTGCCTGTAATAGTTCTGCCTAATTCAGTTACCAACAACACAAGAACCAGAGTTCAATCCTTGGTATCACTGTCAGGACAGTCCCACTCCGGGGTACATTGAGCCAGCCATCAAAACTGGACATGGAGGTACATGCCTGTAATCCCAGCGCTGGAGAGGCTGACACAGGAGAATTAGTATGAGTCTAAGCTGCATAGCAAGACCCTGTATCCATTGAATAATATCTTTTTAAAAAAGAGTCTCTCCAGAAAACTGATGAATCATTTGAATATTCATACCAACAGAAATCATTTAAAACACCATAAAATCAAACATGAAGTGGAAAAATACCAATTTTACTGTCTCATATTTTCATAAAATATTTGTCTTACATCCAAAATAAGAAAAAGAAAATAACCCAACATTCCATTTACTCTGAGATGAGAATTACTAAAATATCCTTAATTCTTTTTTATATAAGACAAATCAAACTGATAATACAAATAACCATTTACTAGAGGAAGTCAGTATCACATTTTCCTCTCTCCTTGTTATAAAATTTTGTTCCTCTAAGTAGATTCACTCTCTGTGTTCTTTTCCCAGAACTGCTAAACCTCAAATAGGGACAAATCCATTTCAAGAAAGTAAAAGTTTGTATCCAAGTCAACTGATATGAATCACAAAAGAAAAAAAAACAGTCCTGTCAAACATCTCTGGAACACTCTAAATTAAGAAAAATAATAAAGCTCTGGCTGCCTCTTTTGTCTACCACCAAGAGCAGGAACATATCTTGAATTGAACTCTGCCCAAAATAATCAAGATGAATGAATCTTGAGTTTGTAGCAAAGGAGTATAGTTATCCATGCTCAAAGTACATCTCCAAAAAAACTAAAGAGATTTTTATGCTAGTAACAAAGTCCTTAGACTATAGCACCCACAAAGCTCAGCACAAAACAAAAGCAATAGAAACATCAGCAGTAAAGACAACAAAATCTCTCCCCAAACCTCCTCTTCCCAAAAACCAATCTGGGGCCACCAAGGTCAGAATAGTATAGACCACATATCTGAGTTACTCAAAAGTATAGCAGAAGAAAGTAATAAACACCCCACAAAGATACTCACTGGGATTAGAAAAGACACAAGAGGCGATGGAAATAATAACCAAAAGATTGAGTAACATTAAGAAAGCATTAATTTAAAAAAAGCTTTAAAAAATGCATGAATGACAAGTTTATCAAAGAATTAGTTTCCATGAAAAGGTTTGAATTAGAAATCCAAGACATTAAAAATCACATTGAAAGTATGGGCAGCAGGAGGGACCAATGTGATGACCGAATCTCAGAACTAAAAGACAATGATGCCCTCAATGCCCAGCGACTAAAAGAAATCTTGAACACAAAAGAAAATGAAAAATGAATCTGACAACTGACAGATAATGCAAAGAAAACTAATATAATTGGAATATGTGAAAAAAAATCAGAAGATAGCATGAATAGCATAAAAAAAAATCTGTTCATAGAAATAAGGGCAGAAAACTTTCCAATTATAGGAAGAAATAAACATACAAAATGAGGCACATACAACATTAGGCTGTCATCACTGAAAAAGAACCTTTCTCAGTCACATCACACTTAAAATTTCAGAAGTCTAACACAGTGACAAAACTTTAAAAGCTGCTAGAGAAAGACAAGAAATCACATATAAAGGTAAGTCCATTAAAACCACACCAGACTTCTCCACACAAACCTTCAAAGCCACTAGGATGTGGAATGAAGTGTTTCATACCCTAAAAGATAGCAACATGGAAGGCTGACTCGTGTATCCTGAAAAACTTTCCTTTAAAATTGGAGAAAGCAGGTATTTCTACAACAAGAAGCACCAAATCAGCATTACAGTACTCTCAAGTATATCCTAAAAAGATGATGAAGCCAACAGTGAAGATGACAATGTCAGCAAGTCAAGAAAAATGCATATATTATTAATGAAATTGATAGGGAAGCAGTATTCCCAGCATCTTTCCTAAAAGCAAGCATTACGCAGATCTCGAAACCAGGACCCAATCAAAAAAGGAAACTCCACACAAATCTCTTTAATGAACACAGATGTAGAAATCCTCTGGCAAACAGAATGCAGCAAATTATCAAAAAGAGCATCAATCCTGATCAAGTAGGATTCATTCTAGGGATGCAAGGATTGTTCAACATACACATATCAAAAAATGTATTACACAATATAAATACAAGCAAAGACAGAAATCATATGATCATCATAATAGATGCAAAAAAATCATTTGACAAAACTAATACCTATTCATGATTTAAAAAAAAATCTCTGAAACAAATAGAAATAGATTGTCTTTATCTCACACTGATAAAATTGTCTATGAAAAATCAATAGCCAACAATAGAAAGAAGCTGAAAGCTGTCCCTCTAAAATCAAGAAAAAGATAAGGATGTTAATTATCATTACCTCTATTCAATACAATAACCAGAACATTAACTGGAACAATAAGATAAGGGAAAGAAATGAAAGCAATATAGGTAAGGAAGGAAGAAGCTAAATTATCATTATTTGCTGATGATATGGTCCTTTACATAAAATCTCCACCAAAATACCCTAGAGCTAACATCCAAATTCAGTAGTACAGCAGGATACAAATTCAACACTCAAAAGTCAACAGTATTCCTTCCACCAATAACCAACTCCCCAAGAAGGAGACTGAGGAAAGAATATTATTCATGATAACATCAAGAAAAATAAAATACTTTGGAATTAACTTCTTAAAAATGAATTTTAGGGAAGGGTCTATAGGTATACAGGGTCTCACTACATATATCAGACTCAGGGATCCTCCTGTTTCAGCCTCCCAAGCTCTGGGATTACCAGCAAGTGCCACCACACCCAGTCTCAATCTCAGTGTCAGCACACCCCAGGGTGGGCCGTCACAGCACGCCCCGGGGGACTGAACCCCAGAAGCTGTACTCTGCCTAAGCAGGTGCTTTAGTCTGCTCTGCTATCTGGCCAGCTCCTTAGGAATTAACTTAACGAAGGAAGTTAAAGACCTCTGCAGTGAAAACTATAGTACTATGATAAAAGAGATTGAAGGCATATCAGAAAATGGAAATATAGCCCCTGCTCCTGGAAGAAATCAAAATGGTCATATTACAAAACGGTTATACAGATATAACGCAACTTCAATCAAAACATCAATAACATTCCTTACAGAACTGGAGAAAGCAATCCTAAAATGCATATGGAACCAAAAGAGACCTGTAACAACAAAAGCAATTCTGAGCAACGAGGGCAAGGTGGGGGGTGCCACAGCCCCAGACTTCAAGTTATATTACAAGTGTACAGTAACAAAAAGAACATGGTACGGGGGGTTACTTCTGGATCAATGGAATGGAATAAAAAATACAGAAGCAACTCCTAGGATACTCAGCTATGGTTTCTTTGACAAAGTTGCGAAATCCCTTCACTGGAGGAAAGACAGCCTCTAACAAATGATGCTAGGAAAACCAGCTATCACATGCCAGATGTTGAGCCTAGACTCAAATCTCTCACTGTGCACTAAACTAAAACCAAAATGGATCAAAGATCTAAATATTAGAATAGAAACTCTTAATCTATTGGAAAACAAATGAAGTAAACCTCTTAAAAACACAGCTGTAGGCAAAGATTTTCTCAATAAACCCAGTTGTACAAAAAAGCTCTGCACAGCAAACAATACCACCAATAAAGTGAAGAGGCTACCTACAAAATGGGAGAAATATTTTCTATCTACTCCTTGAACCAAGGATTAATATCTATAACACGTTTCAAATTTATGTTCTATTTTTCTATACTTTCTAAAACAAAAATTACTGTGAATATCATTTCTTACTACCTTTAATATTATTTTTTTCTCTTTTATACTGAATTTTGTAAGATTTGAGATACTAACTCAAAACAAACATATCAAGGATTTAAAACTACACAGCTTGACAATATAGTGTTTATTGATACTCCCTTGTCAAAATACTAATATATGATTCTAAAAGTTGCACCATTTCATCTTGATCAACCAAGAAACAAGCTGAAACCAAGAATAGCCCTGCTCTACACAGCAAAATTGGCAACTCCATCGGCCAGCTTTCCCACTGCTGATATCCCCAAGTTTAAGGAGGAAATGGCTTCGTCTTCCTAGAGTTTCAGGGGCTTCAGTTTGTACTTGACCAGCCCTAAGCAGGAACATCGTGAGAGAAGGGCTGCTCACCTCATGGCTTCTGGAAAATGGAGCACAGAGTCAGAGAAACAGGCAGAAGATACTCCCTCCCATCCAGGACCCAGTGACCCATCTCAAACTGGGCCTCAACTCCTAACAGCATATTCGGCAATCAATGCAGAGGATGAAAACAGTACCCAATAAGACAATCACCTTGCCAGAACTCCCTCAAGCCACTTAAATTGAAAATTAAGATTAACTGGCCCAACAAGTCTGACTAAACAGCTAATAAACTTCTTGCTCAAACATATTAGTCATAGCATACAATTACCTTGAGTAGAATATATTACAAAATGTTAGAGAAGGTAACGAAGATATGGTAAATTATGAAAGCCATAACTTCAACCGTGAAACAACTGAAAAAAATATGGATCTTCTATACCACAGTTATAATACAGATGCTGAGAAAAACGAGTATCTATATTCAATATAGTCTTAAAGGAAAAGTAAGAAAAAAAACTACTTTTTTCTCCTCTGAGTGGTTATATTACAAGATAAGGAATATGAAACTTAGAAGCAGGATACCAAATTTTAAATCTAAACTTCGCCACCTGCAATATATAAGATTTCAGGTAAGTTGAACCATCTCCATTCTTAAAGTTTGTATGATGGGGGCTCTGCCCTCAGCAACCTGCTAAGGTTCACTGCTATGGTTTGGATATTGTTTATCCTTACAGGCTCATGTGCTGGAGAGTTTCAGGGTGGGAGAAGTTTAAGAGGCGCAGATCAGTGGAAGGGTACAAGGTTGTGGGGACAGCACCTTCACAAGACATTAATCAGACTGATGGAATAGATTAGTTCCAACGAGAGCCAGTCATTATGTGGGAGCCTGGAAGATCTCACAAGTTCGTCTTCCATATGCACCACATGATTTGCCTCTTTCAGCTTTGACAATTGTAGCTCTTTGATGCTGTGAGCCACCCAATTAATCTGGTTTTTCTATTAGTTTGATTACTTTGACCTGTACAACTTGAAGTAATATTACACCTTTGGATTATGTAAAGGAAAGTGAGAAATTCTCAAGGGTGAAATGCATCTGTTGAACTAGCTTCAAAATGCCACCTCAGTATATTTTACAATTTTCAAAGCACTTTTACTACTTAATTTGACCACTATAATAATCCACACCATAAATAATAAAAGTCTGACATATTATCCCCAAACAAAGAGCTGCACTAAAAGCCAGGTCTGTTCAAACACATTTTTTACTACATCATATGACTAGGGAACAATAAATTTCATTTGCTAATTTACTTCAATTCAGCATATAGGATTGTAAATGATAATTTAGTAACACAAGATTCTTTTTTTTTTTTTTTCTTTTTTTGAGACAGGGTCTTGCTATGCAGTTGAGGCTGGTCCTGAGCTCACTTTTGTAGCCCAGGCTGGTCTCGAACTCGCACCAATCCTCCTGCCTCAGCCTCCTGAGTGCTAGGATTACAGGCGTGCGCCACCACGCCCGGCAAAAGTTTTTTTTTTTTTTTTTTTTGTCTTTTTTGAGACAGGGTCTCACTGTGCAGTTCAGGCTGGCCTTGAGCTCACTTTTGTAGCCCCGGCTGGTCTCGAACTCGCACCAATTCTCCTGCCTCAGCCTCCCGAGTGCTGGGATTACAGGCGTGTGCCACCACGCCCGGCTAGTAACACAAGATTCTACATGGACAAGTTATCTATGAGAATTCATTGTTTTTAAAAACAACATTTCATTTGATTAATTAGCATGATACACAAAATAATTAAATGATTTATGTAATAGAAATTCCACCTAAAATGAAAATAATGCAAATTTGTAGTATATCAGATTTGGATGTCATTCAAATTGGCCAGTTGTAGTGATACACACTGTCCCAGCACTCTGGAAGTCTGAGGCATGAGGATCTCAAATTGCAGCCTATAGGCAATTTAGAAATTCTGTAAGAGCCTGTATCAAAAAACAAAACTTAGAAAAAGAGCTCATGGCTTACAGTAGTGTAATGCAGGGATACTGAGTTCAATTCCCAACACAGGAAGTGGATGGGAAGATATGAGCATATCCTCTGGGAGGATGCTGTCATTTCTGGAGTAGTCCTGAAAGGTCTGCTTGATGAGACCCGTTTCCAAGCATTTGCCCCAGGCTCCTAACCTTAAAAAGTCTTCAAGGAACTCCACCGTAAGCAGCTGTCATGTCACATACATCAGAGCCACTTCCATCTACACTTCACATGTTCTAACCCCTAAAAACCACTCCACACATACACAAAGCTGGTTACCAGCAGTAATTCCTGTTAGCAATTAATTCAAAAGCAGCTCTAAACTCCATTCGCATTCTACCTTGGGAACTGAACTCTCTCAGCCTGACTGCAGCCACAGAGTCCTACTAGACTAGCAATTTCTCGTAATCTCCCTAGGATGGAAACACATTCTCTTCTCTCCAACATGGTGGGGTAGACTAGATCATCAGGTTCTGATCACAAGTTGCCAACCAGTTGACTGAACCGTGCTCCCAGCTTATCCCCCAAAATCCTTCACTTCCCACTTATCTGTATGGCTGTGCCTCATGAACTCATTGAAGACCTACTAAAATGGGATGCATGTCACCACCTGCATTAGAACCCAACACTGATGTTACCTGTCATATGCCTGCTAGAGCCATAGACCTTCCTGGTTTCTCTGAGTACTCCACAGAGTTTCCCTCTGTTTTGATGCTTCATATGTGTTTTTTCTTTTCTTTTTTATTCACTACTGCCAAACTACAGGGGCTAGAGAAAATGAGCCTCCCTCAACTGCAGGTTATGTATGACATAACACAATTCATATATATTTTGCTTTTCAGTAGCTGAAACACACTGCGTAAACAATATTAGTATTTAAGAAATCTCTTATTTCTGCAGTATACTCACATATTAGAATTCCTACCAAAAGGAAACAAAATTATGACAGGTTCCATATCCCTAGAGTACTGAAAAGTCTCTGAAGCTCATGTTTCAACAAAAGGCCTGGCAGATCTCATTGACAAATCCTGCAATTTAAAGCTAGCTTGGTTTCTCTTCCCATATTTGAGTGACGAGAGTAGCGAGCTTTACTCCATTTTTCTCATCCCAGCAGGATGACTACTCCACGGGAAAGTAATTATCATCATGAATCAACTGTAAAACACACAACCGTTCTGACTGAAAGAGGTAGCATTAATGCTGAAATGGGAGGCCACCCTAGACACTTGGAAGGAGAAGAACATACACAAAGAGGAACCAGAGTCAGACTCCTGTGAGCATTTTAGGTCAGTATTTGAGGTTTCTTTGTATATCTCCTTGGATATAATTTTAGGTCTAAATGAAGGCCAAAAGCTGGGTGTGGTGGTTCACGCCTGTAATCCCAGCACTCGGGAGGCTGAGGCAGGAGGATTGGTGTGAGTTCGAGACCAGCCTGGGCTACAAAAGTGAGCTCAAGGCCAGCCTCAACTGCATAGCGAGACCCTGTCTCAAAAAGACAAAAATAAATAAATAAATAAATAAATAAATAAAAAATAGATGAAGGCCAACATCTCCACAATAAGAAACAAATTACTCCACTACATGTCCCTAAGGACATAAACAATTACATCTAGCTTTATGTGATGTAGCCTTTAGCTGAGAACATTTCCCTTTAGTTTATAACATACATAACATGAAAAAATTATACTGACCCATGCCTCAGACTCATTTAAATCATGGTAACTTAAATACAAAATTTTAAATTATTTTTTGTGTATCACTAAAATGTTTCAATCTCATAAAAAAACTGATGTTCAAAATTATCATAGCTGAAAATATCTTGAAGATTCCAAACTATACACTTAATTTGCCTTTTTGTCCTTTTAAAAATCTGTCCTTAATGCACAAAATAACATTTATATCTTGAATAGGCTTCAGAAATCAAGTTATGGTAAGTTCTTTTGTTTTAATATTGAGGAAATCACAACATAGAGGAAATAGGTGAACTTCAAATGAAATTCAACATAAAACTCCTAAGTTAGAGTCTGAAAATGTTACAGCACACACGTTGAGCTTTATTCTCTTGAGGATTCCCATTCTTTTCTGTCATTCTTTACTCTCTAGAGGATGCAGGCCACATACTTGTTGATCCAAGCTAACATAGAAATGAAGGATAATTCATGAGATACAAATAATGAAATGGCAAGGTTCAGGGCCCACATGGTATCTACTGGCTCGATAGTAAAACATCTGACATTAAGATTAATTGAGTTAACTACCATTTCAAAAATATTTTTAAAAAATAATGAAAGCAGTTTTCAGAATTCACCGCACTCCTTCGGCAGTCTCTAGAAAACCACACCTAGGGTTCCATCCAACCCTAACAACTTTGCTGCTGGTATGTAACCTCACAGGACTGTCTTCAATCCTGCATTGTTTTGATTTTTTTTTTTTTTTCTTCAGTTCTGCATTTGAGCCAAGTAAACGTACCTCCCAGCCTTCGATGTGAGACTGCCATTCTTCCAGAACTTCCAGCTTCTCCATTTGCCTCTTGGCCTCATTTATGCTGGAACAGACACCTTTCATAGCTTGCAGGGCCTCGGTCACTGCTGCGTAGTCGCTGTGCTTCCGTGGAGTTCGCTTCAGTAACTCCTGTGTACACACACAAACAAAAAACTCTGGTTGCTTTTTGATCATCAGTTTTCCAGTACATCAGGCTATGAGGGACCAGGAAATGAAAACGACAAAGCTCATGACAGCCACTTCCTCAAGGACATCACGAATTCCACTAAGATAAAGATCAGAAAGAAAGGTCAATCAATGAATAAGTGTTACTCGAAGGCACATTTTGTAGTTGCATTGCTTTTCACATTCCTTTACTTTTGTTTTAAAAATAAAGTTTACTCTTCTTCTTTCAAACCATCAAATATATCACATGAGAATGTAATTTTTAAATTTTGACTTTTGTTCTAACAGAAAAATTAACAATATGAATGTGTTCATTTCATTTTCTTGGAGTCTTTAATAGAATAAATCTTCAAATAAATGTATCCCAAAATTCCATAATAATGTAAATCCCTCTTTCCTAATATGATTATAAAAATATAAGTTAAACAAAGCAAAATCTGTACATGTTATACACTTTAGCAAAATACTTTATTATAATTTGTATAATATTTCATCATTAAAGGAGTAACATACTGTTGTCATCAGTTTTTAGGCTCATCCTTGGTAATGAAGGAATACTATACATACACCCAGTGGCTTACTTTTTGTTTTTGATATTCAGGATCTTAGGAGGTTTTCTATTTATATGTTTTCTACTCAGGATATCAAAGTTACAGTAACCCTGTTAAATGTTGTTTAGAAGCCCAAAATTAAATATCTCCACCCACTGTCTAGATGGTTGTGACCAGATTACTTTTTAATTAGTCATTTGTTTCTTAACTCCTGTTGCCAGCATCATGGAACTAACATAATTACAAAGGCCCTGAGGCCTCTCTTCCAAAGAATGTTCTTCATCTTCAAAAATACAGTGGAAATTCAGGCTGGGTCTTTCTTTCTTTCTTTTCTTTCTTTCTTTCTTTCTTTCTTTCTTTCTTTCTTTCTTTCTTTCTTTCTTTCTTGTTTTGTTCTTTGACAGGGCTTCACCATGCACTACAGGCTACCCACAAATTCATATTCTCCAGCCTCAGCCTCCTGAGGTCTGGGTGTATCTCATCATGCCACCTTGGCTTTGACACAGCCAGTTCTTATACCCTCTTGAATTCCCTTAGACTTTATGGGAAAAACTTTTCCCATCACTCTAACCCTGTTTTCACTATATAAACACTCTATTCTGCACAGTTAACAACACAAGAATATACAAGATACCACTCCCAGGGCAAGGATTAAAATGTTATGGTAGCTCACAGATATGTAAAAGAGACTTACAGGCTTCTTTAGAAATTCTAAGTAGTAAACTATGAGGAAAAAAAACCCAAGTCATTCTAAAGGCCAGGAAGTGAGACCATATGGAATGATATCCAGTGGGTTTTGTGCATCTGTGAGATGAATTTAAATAATGTGAAATACAAAAAGAAATAATCAGTAAAAATCTAGCAACCATTTTCTATAAAGCTGGCATTGAATGGCCAAATTTATGTCAAGTTTCATGAATAAGACCAATATGTCTTTTTGTAATACTACAACCCAATCTGTAACGTTTTTCTCTGAATAATAAGCCCATCTCAAATTGAAGAGGGCCAGACAGGGTGGTGCATGCCTGTAATCCCAGCACTTGGGAAGCTGAGGCCAGCCTGTGCTACACAACCAAGTCTATGGCCAGAATGTACTACACAGTAATATCCTATGTAGTAATAATTAATTAATTCACTAATTAAATAATATCTCAGCACAACTTTTCAGCTAATAGTACAAAACATATCTTACAGTAGAAAAACTTATTTATGATGGTAGTAAAAATGCATTTCTCGTTCAATTTTATAATACATCTTAAAAAAATAAATGAATAAAAGTATCAATTAAAATAGAAATATCATTTCTTTTCTTATTTGTTTGTAGCTTTGTTTTGTTTTGTTTTTAAAGAAAATTATGCCTTTATTCCTTGCTTTGCCAGTGAGGCAGGCTTTTTGGTGATCAGTCAAAGAGACCAAATCCCATATCCTCATCTGACTCCTCCGACTCTTCCTTGGTTTCCACCTTGGCTGGGGCAGCTGCAGCAGCAGGAGCAGCAGAGGTGGCTGCAGCGACAGGGGCAGCAGCCACAAATGCAGATGGATCAGCTAAGAAGGCCTTGACCTTTGCAGCAAGTGGGAAAGTGTAATCAGTCTCCACAGACAAAGCCAGAACCCGCTTGTACCCATTGATGATAGAATGGGGCACCGATGCAACAGTTGGGTAACCAATCTGCAGACAAACGCTGGCATCATTGTGGACACCCGCCCGAAAGTGAGAATGCAGAGTTGCCTCTGTAATGTCAAGGACTTCTGGGTTGTAGATGCTTCCATTGTCAAACACTTGCTGAATGATCAGCTGAAAGGAGAATGGGGAGATGTTCATCATTCAGGAGGGTCACCTCTCTGGCTCCCACTTTGTCTGCAGTCTTAATCAGCTCCACATCACTGAGGATTTCAGTGGTGCCCCTGGAGATTTTCATGGTGATTCCCAGAGCCTGGAAGAAGGAGGTCTTCTCAGGCCCCAGACCAGTGTTCTGGGCTGGCATGGTGACTTCACATGGTGCAATGGCACCTACATGGGCAGCAGCAGGCACCTTATTGGCCAGCAGCATATCCCGGATCTCAGTGAGGTCCTCCTTGGTGAACACAGAGCCCACATTCCCCCGGATATGAGGCAACGGTTTCTCCAGGGCTGGGTTGTTCTCCAGATGTCCTCGGATGGCCTTGCGCATCATGGTATTCTTGCCCATCAGCACCACAGCCTTCCCTCGGAGGGACATTCGGATCTGCTGCATCTGCTTGGAGTCCACACTGTCTGCTCCCACAATGAAGCATTTTGGATAATCATCCAAAAGTTGGATGATCTTAAGGAAGTACTTGGATTTCCAGGTCGCCCTGTCTTCCCTGGGCATCACGGAGGTGTGTCAGGGATTGCCACGGAGGGTTTAAAGACGATGTCACTCTCACGAGGATGCCTGGAAAGAGTTGTAGCTTTGTTTTGCTGTGCTAAGTTCTCACTGTGTACTTCAGGTTGACCCTAAAGTCTAGGCTGGCCTTGAACTTGTGGCCATCCTCCTGCCTCAGCCTCCCAAGTGCTGGCATGCAGGTATACCCTACTATGTCCAGCTAGTAAGTGAACTTCTAAGTATTTTTTAAATGAAGATGCCAATTAGTAATTAATACATTAAAATAAATCAAATAAATATGAGTATTTATGGTTAATGTGAGTAGAGTACATACTAAGCTAAGTGATTCATATAAAATACTTAATTACTTTATACTCCTATATATGCATGAAAATCCATATTCACACCTAAAATGCACATATAGACACTTATACACAACCACATATACATTTCTGCAAGTACATGCTGAATTTTGTCCTTATTCTATTTGATAAGCTAAGAAAAAAGCTTTGTGGGTTAGATTACATAGCCCACTCAGAGAGCTGGGGAGCAGAGTACTGGGGCTTCTTCTCAGGGCTCATGGGCTCTGCCAGTGCCTCAGACCGCCTCCGCTGAGGCTGCATTCCCCAAAAGTACAGTTCCACAAGCTAGTATAGTGACCTGCTCATAAAGCTTCACAGTAATGACAATAGGTAGTATTGTATAATATATTTGTCATTATAAAAATAGGTAGCTGCAATAAGGAGACAGATGGACCAGGACCCGGGAAGCATTTTGCCTTTCAGAGGCAGCATTTTCTGAACGTCTCCTGGCACATTCTGCCATGTACAGCCCCATGTGATCCCTGCCATTCCATTACAATGACGATTCACAAACCAGGCTCTGAAATTATGTAATTTTTACCTTCATTTCATTAGCATCATAAACTTAGAGAAGTTGGAGAAACAGAAAAACATGTCAATAGCTAAAGTACATAAAATAATCATAATAGACTAATGGGATCTCTGTCAAAATTAATGCATTTATTCTAAATGCATTCAGAATAACTCAAGCAAGTATGTTTTCTACAAAAAAGCACTAAAAGCTTATTTTAGTAGCTTTTTCACTAAGGATCTTCTTCCCACTCCATAGATAAATGTGTGATAAAGTAGCCATTTTTCTGATAATTATGGTCTGCCTTTTTTAGAATGTCAGACTCTAAAAATAATTCTTTCAAAAGATCATCAGGAAGATATGCAATTTAAAAGAAAATTCTTCAAGGAAATGGACCATAAAATACCTTCAAAAGGAGAGGGTACTTGCATATTCTTTGAATGGGGGTGACCAAGTAGCCTTCCAGGGGGACATCCGTGTTTTTTCGTCCTCCAAGTAACATGCAGTTCTGGGTGAAAATACACATAATCAAGTACAGTACATTTTTCAAAGTTAAATTGTCTTCTACCAGGAAAGTTTATACTGAAAAATTGTAAAAAGAAATATACTTACATACTTTCTCTAAGAAAAATATACTGTTTTCAGTTACAGATAACAGTCTTTCATATTGGTTACAGAATACAAAATACATGTTGAATCTATAAAAATTACTTCATAAATATTCTCTGCAGTTTAATGTGTGAGGAAGAAGATCAATATAAACACTAATGATAAATAGATGGAGAGAGGGACAGGGAAGGAGACAAACAGGAAGAGAGAGGTGGAGAGACACAAAACCAGAGAGAGACAGAGAGACAAACAGGTTTTGCTCATAGGGGTTAGGGAGATAGCTCAGTAGAATAAGCGCTTGCCTGGCAAGTGAAAGGACCTAAGTTCAATGCCTGGTTCCGCAAAAAAGAAGAAAAAAAAAAAAAAAGATTTTTCTCATAAAAACCAGTATCTCATGTTGTGGAAGAGCATGTATATAAAACAAACAGAAAAAGGTTAAAGAAAATGAAGTTACAACTTCTAACTAAGCCCATCACTAACTACTGGCAAAACAATCTCCTCTCCTCTCCCTAGAAACTTGCCTTCAGCCTCAAGTCAGCAGAACAAAAGCCATGAAAGTAACTTCACCCAGACACGTTGGAGGGAGAGCAGCAAAGGCTGTGGTCTTACACACACAGCATGCTCCTGAGGGATTCTTTTCCTTCTACAGAGTATCTGGATATCTTCAAGTTATGCATGGTATTTTCTCCCCAGAAAAATCTTTAAAAACGTAACTATCTAGGTATTATCTACATATTTCTAGTAATATTTCAGGATCAGAACATGACTTGGCACTCCTATCTATCAATATGGCCACTCCCTAACAGCTCTGGGTTGTAGAGCCATAAAAGAACAGACAACTACCCAAACCATGTCCTTTTTTCTTTGTATTATACAGATTATGAACTCACTGGCTGCAAAGACTGGTCACTATCTGAGACTGGCTGAGCACCACAAGCTATCCTAACACATACATACATACATAGCATGTTTCTTAAATAAGCTGATCAACTTACCATTGTCACAGCATAACCAAGGAACTAATATCTTCTACCACCTGAAAACTAACTAGAATGATCATCACACAAACTTGGTCAGCTTAGAGCAACCACAGTGCATGCACCCGTACAAAAGACCTAAGCAACTTCCAGGGGACTTGAGGCCTGAATCCACTTGCAAGCTACCTGCCTTCTCACATCTACTCAGATCCACAGACAAGTCAGATAATAGTGTTTAATTGCTTTTGACAAATTGTTGGCTGACCATTCAGAAAAGCAGTCACAGAAGTGATTCCTAACCAGCAAAGCTAAATTACAAAAATAAATAGCAGAGATATCATGGGTTGCACATTTAAGAGAGACAGGTTCTTAGGCTCAGGTTGGACAATTGGCACACACAAATAAAAAACCATAACTACTTTGAAGTTCAAAATATAAAATTCAGAATTGCTAAAATTAATTTTCTCTCTTTGCTGGGCCCAAGTACCCAACACCTGAAGTTAAAGGAGAAAGGTTTTTTTAGCTCAGTCTGTGGAGGTTTCCATACATAAGCAGCGGGCTCACAGATAAGGTGGCAGGCACAAGGCAGAGGGTGGCTGTTCACGGCGGGAGAGCACAGTGGAGCAACAGCAAAGTTTAATAGTGTCTTTCTGCCCCTTTCATGCTGTACCTAAGCTGTCAGTAGGAGGGTGGCGAGCAACCAACTGACCTCACTCCTTATTACCACCACCACACTCATTTCAGCCAACCTCTGAAAAGCCCTATGTCCACAGGAGGTTTTCAGGGTGCATCTAGACACAAATCATAATATGTCTAGATGTTTAAATGTGTAGCTTATCATAAAACATGAGATGCACAAACAGGAATATATAATTTACACATAAAAAAACCTCTGTATGTACCCAGTTGTTGGATTTAGAAAAAAAAAAAAAAAAAAAAAGACTTCAAAATGGCTATTATAAATATGCCCACGAACTATGCTGAACTCTGCTTAAAAAACTTTAGTACAACACACTGATAACACATAAACAAACGAGACATCTCAATGGAGAACTACAAACTTAGCCAAATCAAATAGACAGGAGATGAAAAAATAATTCTCTAGCTAGGCTAAATAGAACATTTGAGGTGGCTGAAAAAATACTCAATAGAATTGGGTATCAACCAATGGAAATTATCTGATTCCCTTTGAAAATACTAAAAGAGGATAAAAAATATTTCATGTAAAATATAAAAATTACATAACAAATGCCTCCTTATCATTCAAAAGCAATGGATGTCATCAGTAGACTGGCATATTTAAATTGCTGAAAGGAAAAAACCTAGTCAAGAGTTTAAATCCAATAAAACTATCATTCAAAAATGAAGGCCAAGTAAAGACTTTCCCAGATAAATTATCAGAGATGCTAATGCTATTAGAAATCTGACAGAAACTAGGGATCATTCTTCAGATTAAAAGGTTATAATGTTGGAGAGGTAGAAATGGAAAATAGATGAGTTAATATGAAAGACTGCATAAATATACAATAAGCAAATCTGTAGTACTGTGTTGCAGGTTCAGAACATATACATGACATATTTGGCCTTAAGAACCCATTGGAAAAAAAAAAACTGAAGGAAAAAGAAAATAGAATGTTTTTCATATCCACATGTTTTACTGAAACTAAGTCAATAGTTCAGATAATGAACTTGATAAGATACATATTGTAGTTTATGGGAAAACTTATTTTGATATAATTAAAATATAGTTTACAGCATCAATAGAGGAATAAAATGTTACACTAAATATATCTGTCGGGAACACAAGTAGATAGGAAAACAGGAGCAGGGTAGCAAGCAAAGGGGACACATAATAAAAGTTATAAAATAGTCCATACAAATGCAACCATACTGATAATGACAATAAAGGCAAACAAGCTAAACACTCTAGAAAAAAGGCAGAGATTGTAAGGTTAGACAAAAAGCAAGATATGACTCAGGCTTTCTTTGAAAAGCATTCCAAAGATGATTATGCATATCTAAGAAAAAGAAATAAAGATAAAATTATAAGTACTCAGAGAGCTGTCACTGCCAAAACAATACCAAGAAGATACAGTAACAGAAGCAATGCCACAAGGGACAGAGGGACATTTCATAATGAGAAATAGGAATATACAAGGATGAAGGTATAGCTATCCAAAGCAAGAGCCCCAGAATGCATAAAGCAAGATTTCAGAAAGCCCAAGGATAAAGAAGACAACACTCATACTTGGACACAACGCTTCTCTTTTAATAATGTGATAATTGATAGTATGACTAGTAAATTATAGGTTCTTAATTCATGTGAATAATATTCATGTCATCAAGTAAACATAATCAGCTATAACATTCAGACATGTAGGAAAGAAATAGGTAATAAAAATCTCAATGAACTAGTAATATAAAAACAATGTTAAAAAGGTATCTATAAAGAAAACCTATAGTTTACAGGGACTGAATGTTTTCCTGTAAGGCCAGAGGCAAGGCAACCATGTCCACTCTGATACTTCTATTAAACACTACACTAAAGGTTTTAATTAGCACAAAAACCTAAGGAAAATAATTATGACATTCACATTGGGAAAAAAAAAAGTAAATGTTTTATTTTCAGATATGATTTTGCATGTAAAATATCCTAAAGAAGCTACAAAAGGATTACTGGGATTAACACATGAAATTAGACTGCAGGATAACAGGCCAATATACAAAAAGCAACTAAATTTCTCTATATAGCAATAAAAATCCAAAAATGACTTCAAGATAACTCTAATCATAACAGCATCTAAATAATAAAAACCTCAGAAAAATAAATATAATATCTGAGTACAGATTTCTTAAATATGATAAGAAAAACATGGTCATAATGGCAAATTTCATCAAATTGTAAAACTTTCAAAGAAAGCATTTTTCAAAAAGAGCAGATAAATCACAGTGAAAAGAAATATCTGAAAATTGTACTTTAGATTCAGAATTTGTACCCATAACAAGAACAGAA
>PVJA010012062.1:0-52946 GCA_004027025.1 Myocastor coypus
TTGCTTAAATATTTACAAATTTTATCTCAGGCTTCCTGACCACTATTGTGAACTTGGATGCTAAAGAAAAATAGCTTGCTCTCTCTCCTGCCTTCTCAAGCTCTGACTCACGTGAGAAAGTCAACACTCACAGATCTATACTCAACTTCTACTCATCAGGCAGCTTCTTGACCTAGGCTGTGGTCCTGAATGTGGTCCTCAGAGAAGCTTTAGCAGCAGGAATGGAATCTTGCATGAGTAGATATGTACACGATTTCTTGCCTCTGAACAAAACTGGTTCTGAGTAATGCTTCTGTGATCCTGACCACATCCTCTTATTCAATTGCCAAGAAAAGAGCAGAGAGAGATAAACCATAGCCCAAGCTCAAGACTTTGGGGAGGGCGAACTACTTGCTGGCTCACAGCCATATTAAAG
The DNA here is from genome assembly GCA_004027025.1 of Myocastor coypus. Taxonomy (NCBI): domain Eukaryota; kingdom Metazoa; phylum Chordata; class Mammalia; order Rodentia; family Myocastoridae; genus Myocastor; species Myocastor coypus. The sequence continues at coordinate 416 of PVJA010012062.1, forward strand.
AAAGGCTGCTTCTACTCTCCTGGAGACTGGATTGAACTGTGTTTTTCTGATTGTGTAGAAAATGAGCTGCCAACGTCAAGTCAAAATCTATTCATAAGGCAGGCAAGAAATGTCCCCGAAAGAGTGACGTTTGCAAAAATCATTGAGAGTGATCAGGAGGATGTGTCCAAGGAACTTGTCTTCTTTCTCTTGTGATTGTCATACATAGCTATTACTGCTTTCTCCTTCTGCATTGGAAGTATCCAAATCTTATATTGTACTTCAGAAAACTGAGTATAATTTGAATTGGAAAGGGTGTTAGAAATAATCTCAGGTCCAATCTCAGCCTTCTATTTTTCTGAAAGGAAGTAGAAGATTCTAATTTTATAGTGTCCAACATTCAATGTCCTCTTCTTAGAACTATTATTTTACTTTGGGAATCAGGGATAAACTGAATTCTGTGACACCCCCTTGGAGTGATCTGATGTCCAGTGTGCACTTTTTGTTTAACACAGTTCCATGAAGTATGAATGAGGGAAATAAAATCTAACACTCATCCAATAACTAGACAACTGATTTGTTGACTGCATTAGATTTACGGGAGGTATTCTATATAGAGCTGGTCTGATCACAGAAGCCCTTTCAAAAGAAAATAAAATGTTAGAGAGATGCTTTTTATAGGTTTGAGAATAAAGTGAATTGTCTTACTATGACAGGAGGTATCTTGTACCCATGACCAGAGGGTGGTCTCTCCTGTCTGCCAGGAATTTAAATCTGCCCACAACTTCCACAAATCTGGAGAGGAATCTGAGCCTCAGGTGGAATCACAGGTATGCTTGACCTCTGGACTTCAGCATGGTGAGAAAATAGAGCAAAGAACAGAGCTATGCCATTCCCAGACTTCTGTCCTACAGAAATTATGAAATCAGAAAACTATTATTTTTTTGAGGTTACTGTTTATGGAAATTTGTTAAAAGTGATTAAAAGTGGACAGTGTTTGTTACTACACTGGTAATTATTTGAAAACAAAGCAAAACAAAACAGAAATCTTTCTTACTCTCTTAGCATGTGCCCAACATTTAAACCCTGGGACCATTTCTTCTACTCACAATAATTCAGCCCAAGTACAGCATGAGACCCAACGTCTGCATGAGACTGGCTTAAGGCTTCTGTTGAATCTGCTGGTAAACAAACACATTTCTTCTTACCAAAATGACATCCAGCACAGTGAGCTCTGGGTCTGATGTCCATCCTACTGCCACCATGTGGATCTTGGTAATAAAACAAATATGTAAGAGAAGAACTTGAACAATAGAAAAAATAAGCAGAAGACATTTTGATTCACTTTTCCTCCCAGATCAACCCAGATTTATAGGAAGGATTACACATGGAGTTAGCAATAACGTGCATCTGTAACTTCTACATTTAAATTAAGCTTTTGGTAGACTGTATTTTATCTCATGCAATAAAAATGCTCTGTTTGGTACACTGGACACCTTTGTGCCAGAGATGGAATATGTTGACATAGTCGCAGAATTTGTAAGTCATGACTTTGACACAAACAGCACCATGTCTCTGGATTCACAATTAAAGTGTCAATGTGGCATAATCGCTATTCTGACTGCTCTGGGAACCAAAAAAAAAAAAGATTAATTTTCCAAAGGAGAACACAATGATAAGAAAGGCAGGAATAACAACAATTATGACCATAGATCAATGACTTCTTATGATGTGCCAAGCCTTATTATTAATTTTATCTGTAGTATTTAACTTATATTACCATAAATCTTATGAATTTTGTATTTTAAAAAGGACAAAAGCTTAGTTCAGAAATAGTTAATTGAGCGCATATGTATGGCATTTAATTTTATATGCTCATAAACCTTGTGAATTTATATCTTAATCATTTTTATTTTAAAAATTGCAAATGAGAATATCAGGAACATTTTTTACTAACTTGAGCAAGATTGCATAGCTAGTAAATAGGGAAGCCAGATTGGATCCTTATCTGTCTGGCTCCAAAGTCTATTGTCTTAACCATCATGTTATTTGTTGCTAAGATAAAACAGAAACAAAATAAATCTAGGGGATATTTCTTTATTACTACAAAATTACTGCAAGTATAGGTCATGGAAAATCTGTTTTGATCAATAAGGATCCATGAAGTCTGTGTGGCTATCTCAGCCAGTCAGCAGTTTGATGTCTGTAGAAATTTTCAAACCCTAATGTTGGACTAGGAAATTGTACATCTCTCAGCTCTATTTTTAAAAGTATGCAGGAAGTAGACTTGGAAGAAAAGGAACAACTTGATACATGGGGAGATAAAGAAGTAATGGATATGTTCATATTTAAGACCTAATCTGGCCCCCAATTCCTTGTGTAATCTTGGCAAATCACTTCCTTTGGCTGCAGGTTTTGGCTGCACAAGATGGAGGAATTTATATTAAAATTGATAAAGAAGTGTTTATATGCAGAAAAATTTGTTTCTTGTTGGAGACTTTTTGAGGGGACTTCAAATATTCGAATTATCTATTGACTCATCTAATAAATTCTTCACTTGGTTCTCTTGATGAAGTCCTGAAATGTCCCCAAGATTTCATACTGAAATACCACTATACTCAGAAAAAAATAGTATTCTGGGAAATACTTCTCTGTTAAGATGAATAGAATACTGCACATGGCTTCCTGATTGCTTATTAAATGTGCATTGGAGAAGAGAATATATAACAACAGAAAGATTAAATAATTTCTTCAAGGAACAGGTGATCAAAAGGGGTCAGTCTGAGTCTACAGCCTGCCTACCAGCTGAGCCCTAAATGCTGCCCACTCAACTCCTGCCGTATAATGACTTCTCAAGTTTTATTTGTCATATCTTCTTGTAAACAATCTCAAGCATTTTCAGATAAAGGAAAGGCACAAATGAAGGTGAGGTAAGTTATACTGGTTTGCAGAGATGACACAGCAAAACATTGCCCAGAGGGTCAATGAAAAAGTTGGTTGTCTTTAAGTCAAATCTCTTTTGGCTGCCAGGTTTCTTTGAATTTCTATGGCTCCCTCTTAAGAAATCCAGTTAACCTTATTTTCCAGAATCATTCTATTCCTTACTTTAAAAAAAAATAAAGAAAAACATGGAATATGATAGAGAGAGCTTATGTAGTCTATACTTGTTTGGCCATTAATATCTTAAATTTATTTATTACAACAATTGATTGAACATGGTGTCAAAATGTCATAATTAATAGTCTAATATTAGTGCATTAATATTAACAAATTCATTATTTATCCAGATTGCCTTCAGTTTTTCATAATGTTCTCTTTCAGTTCAAGGAACTCAATCTAGAATGTCACATTACATCTAAACATATTTCCTTAGGAGCTTTTAGTTGTATGATTTTGTCCAACTTTGCAGCTTTTAAAATATTAACAGACTTGGGGTCAGCAAGATAGCTCAGTGGACTCAGTGCCTGCTGAGGCAAATGCAAGGACCAGAGTTTAAACCCTGCCCCCTGCCCCACTCCCCACCCTCGACATGTAGAACTGACTACAGAGTCAGAGCACGGTGCTGTACATCTGTAATCTCAGGGTTGGAGAGGCTGAGGCAGGAGGATCACTATGAGTCCAAACTGCTAAACTGAGATGCAATTGTTCTTTCTCTCACAGTTAGACTTCAGTATGGTTTTAGAAATGTGAAGAGCCATTCACATGAAATAACCAAGACAACCGAACAGTGTTGATACTGACCTTGATCACTGGGTCAGGCATAATTATGCCCTCTAAGGCATATAATTTCTATGTTCTCTGATTTTCCATTCTCTGTTTAGATGCTCTATTTAAACATGGCTTTTGCAACAACTCAGCCTCAGTCACTGAGAGTTACTACTGTAGCCAGAAGGGCTCTATGCTAGTCTGATGACAGCAGGAAATTTCTGGGGCATGTAAAAAGATTTGTTTGGCTTTTGTCGTGTTTGTTTTCATTGTCTATTTTACTGTGATAGAATTCAGCCCACAGGCTGCACTTGGTTTGTGGAAAATCTAATGGTTTGAAGATGGATTTTATTTTAATAGAGTATATATCTTACTGTATTTAGCTTATTCATATAACCTAGTGTCTTACAAATCATTCAATAACAGCATTTTAGGTTTTTTTCATGTTTAAATAATATTCCAGGATGAGTTTACCGATCCATTCATCTACTAACAGTCACTTAGTTTGATTCCATGGCCTGACTATTGTGAACAATGTTGAAATTTATAGGGAATGCAGGCATCTTTTCAATATATTTATTTTATTTCCTTTGGATAGATACAGAGTAGTTGGATTTCTAGATCATGCTGTAATTTTACTTTTAATTTCTTGTTGAACTTCTATACTGTTTCTCACAATGACTTTAAAAGTAAAATTTATGAAAGCCCAGATGATATTAGTAATTGCTAGGGCCAGAAGGTAGGGAAAAATTAGGGAACACTCATAGAAAGGCACAAAGCTTATATCCATACCTTCTAAGAATCAGTTGTACCTCTCTCTCTCTCTCTCTCTCTCTCTCTCTCTCTCTCTCTCTCTCTCTCTCTCTCTCTCTCTCTCTCTCTCTGGTCTTGGGCATCAAACTTGGGACATTACCCTTGACAGGCAGGTTGTCTTAGCTTAGTTACTTTTCTCTCATTGCTGGGACAAATACCCAACACCCAAAATGAAGGAAGGAAAGGTTTATTTAACTCACAGTTACTGGAAGTTTCAGTCCATATTCAGCCAGCTCCAAGACCAGGTGGCACATGGCAGAGAGCAACAGTTCATGATGGCGGAACAACAGTAATATGGTGACAGAGGCAAAGGAACAACCGGGGAATAGAAAGCTACAGCGGGAGTCTATCTCTCTGTCTCTCTTTATATTACCTCCGTTTCTCTGCCTTAGCCTATCTGCCTTAGCTCACATCTATAATACCCAGCAGTACTCAGACCCATAATCTCATCAGTACTGAAACACATAATCCCAGTGCCTCATGAGCCGAGTCTCAAACTTTAGAAGTCCTCACCCCATGATTAGGGGAACACAGGTACTTATGGTTGTAGCTCTCCAAAGTGACACATCGTGATTGCCGTTAGCTTAAAAATGGTAAAATAGTAATGTATGAGATGGTTAATCCACTTATATTTTCCTTGACTGAAAGGAAAACATTTCATTTTCAAAGTCCATAAGTTTCTTGAAATGAGTGATTATAGCTCACTTTAAAATAATATTATTGGCCTGGCAAGATGGTTCAGTGGTCTAAAGCTCCTACTTAGGCAAAGTTAGGCAACTGCAGGGACTGCAGTTCGATCCCAGGCACCACATGTTGCACCAGCCCCACCCCCAGGGCAGGGTAAGCCAACTATTATGTAATATATATATATATATATATATATATATATATCAGAGAAGAGATAACTGTTGTCATCATCATCATCATCACTTAAGGAATGAGGGACCTAAAGCTCAGACTAGTTGAACGGATTGCTTGTGGGAGACCTAAGACATGAACTCACTTTCCAAATGTTGAACTTGCACCCCAAAACAGTAGTTTAGAACCATGTGTAGTCATGCACACTTTCTTCCTCTGGAAAACCTTTCTGTGTCTGAGGTAGTGGTCGGTCTGCTTCAAGTCTGACACAGAACTATGATGTTTAATAACTTTATCTATTCTTGTCTGAAGTATGCCAGATCCTTTCTTAAAGAGCGGAGTGGGAGAAAAATTCCTTAAGAGTGGAAATCATGCTGTTCCTCTGAGAGAAGCTCACTTTATAGCCACTGGAAGAATCACTCCATGGTTTGTTTTGCTTTCTTTACTCCCTTTTCCTTTTTAAAGGGAAAGAAAATCATAATTGCTAAGATTTACACAGGAAATGTTTCCCCTAGTGAGCCCAAACAATTTTGCAGACCTTCTTGACTTTCCCAGCCTCCTTGGGGTGCCAGAAAATTTCTGCCTTGTGAAAGGGGGACTGCCCTGCCCAGCATTTAGGGAGAAAACCTTCAACCATTTCTCTGATGTATCTTATACGTAAGAGATTGGTGGGAGGGGGAGCCACAGGTATTAGATCATCTGGTTTGCCCTAACACAAGGAGATTTTTCCCAGTTGGCTATCTCGACTATTATAGATGGTTGCTAACCTGAATAACTTCACATCTGTTACAAGAGAGTAAATGAAACAGGTAAGGCCTTTAAAAAAAATCCATAGCTAGCTTGTTAGGTCGGTATAAGAAAAACATGTGGATGATTTCATTGTATATACTACTAAAATCCAATTTGCTCGAGAGTTGAAAGAGCAGTTGGAGCCTATTCTCTGCACTTAGCTAGTAAGAGCAGAGGGGTTAAAAGTGGCGAAAAGGGAGTGGAATGTGGAGAGATGGCAGAGAAGTCTCCTTCGTCCTTTCTGTTTTTGCGACCAATGTTATCCCTCTCCATCTGCAAGCACAGTTCTTCTTGCTTCCCCTGCACTTCCATTAGAGCCGAGGATTAAATCTACTCAGACAGTGGTGGAATTGGTTGCATTTTCTCTTTTATTGCATTTGTAGTGAGTGTACAACATGTCTTCATTAACTCTCCCTGACATTTAGAATAGCTAGAGAGCAAAAAGGCTCTCAATCAAAACAGGATAACAGTCCCACAGCTCTCCCATCTCCAATTTCAAGCATTCCCCTGGGCATGTATTAATTATCAAAGATGAATGCTGGCCCTTCATTCTCAGCAGGGGCCTTTAAATTGTTTTGCTTGGTTGGGTCAGAAGACGGTGCTCCATCTTGCAAAGTGGTAAAGTCTGGACTTCTTGAGGAAGTGCAGCGAAAAATTCCCTCCATCACTGAGTGCCTACAATGTGTCTTACATTATTGGACTCTTGTCACAAAAGAATCCACATAACCCTGACACCTACCTTATGTGACAAATTTCTAATGCTCATTTGCCAGGTGGGAAGGCTGTTCCTGACCTGATGGTGTTTCCAGTCCCCTCGGTCACTCCCTATAGTTAAAAACTGAGGAGTTGGTCTGTAGCTCCTGAACGTGATCTAGTGATCAGGAAGACTTGTCTGCAGGGTTATCATTGTTAAGTCTTGGTAGAAATCGAGGAGACCCGAAGATTCCCAAATCCCACTTGAAAGAACATCACTGACCAAAGCTTCTTGGATGCAAACAAGGTGAAGCAGTTCTTTCTGACGCCTATGCAGCCTTTCTCTCTGGAAGTGAGGAAAGCAGGATTAGTGTTTAAGTGTACTGGACCTTCTTTTGTCTAATTGCCATGCTGTTTCTGCTCATGTTCTTCTCATCCAATTCTTGATCCATCTTCTCTGAGCTAATATCTGCATTCCACAGTGTTAGATACAGAGACATTTAGAGCACGGAGGGACAATACTAATCCATGGGATATTCTTGGCAACCCAGGTCTTAACTCTTGGTTCCGTACCAATACATTGAAGAATCCTATGTATTCTTCCATTCCCCATCCCACCTAGCACACCAAGGCCCATGTACTTTCTGAAGAAGAAGATTCTGAGGATTCTTTTTTTTTTTTTTTTCTTTTTTTTTTTCTTGGCTTGCTCAACTGTCTTAAGGTTGGGCCTGGGGAAAGAGCTGCCGTACCCTGTACCTGACTGGGATTGCCCATACAGGCACGTAAATCACTGAGCTATTTTGAAAGACCCATTCTCATTTTATTTATTTATTTATTTATTTATTCATCTGTTTATTTATTTATACTGGCAGTGTGCCTCAAGGGTGGGTCTCATGCTCCCTGTGTACTGTGGCCTCCAGCGCCTGAGTGGCTTTGCCGAATCAGGTGCTTTAATCCACGGTGCTACCTTGCAAGCCCTCTCTGATGTGTGCTGTAGGAAAGAAAAACATTCACAGACACCCACAAAATACGTTTGCTTTTGTCTGAGTGCTTTGCCTGCTACCTCTTCTCTGTTTTGTTCTGCCTCTGAAATAACCACCTCTAAATCTCTTTGGCTTTTCTGAAACACCTTGAAAGGGTTTCTGTCAGGTAACTTTCAAAGTTACCAGAAAAACACCCAAATAAAATGAGGACTACAGTGATTTTCTGGGTATATCTACTTCCACCCTTTTCTGATGTCTCGACTCATTTTATCATTGTTGTTGGTTGCCCCATCCACAAAAGATGGTAAATAAATGGAGAGCAGCAGGTATAAACAGGTAAAAGTAACAAATGTTTTCTAGCATCCCACCTGTCCTTTCATTTATGCTCTATATTTAAAAATAAATATTGTGCCTTATAAAATTCAAGTATTATATGAAGTGTAGAATCCTTCTGACACAGGTTGGCCTGTAAGAAGCCTCAGTTCTCCTGCCAGAAACTAAACCTTCTTGGACCAGCGGTACCTTGATCCCTAGAACCCAGCACAGCTTCAGGAAAGGTGAGTGTGATGTGTGAATTTTACTTTTGTTAATTTTATTGAATCAGTTCTACATTTCCTTATGGGCCAGTATGAAAATCTGTCCCTAGAAGAGTGTCTAGTGGACAGAAGAGACTTGGTAAACTGTGTCACCTATTAGCCAATTGCCATTTGATGGTGCGCTGCGATGCCCTTGAGGAAAGCATCAGCACTTAGAGCCAGATGCACCTGTGTTTGTGTCCAAATTCTGTCATATGCTCATTCCATTACTTTAATTAAAAAGTTCAGTGCTTCTTTCTATGAATGTGGGGCCCATCCTACTGCTTTATACAGATGCTGCTGGGCTCACCTGCGGAAAACCATGCAAATGACTTTTGCAAAAGCTTATGGAGCATTCAAGGCATTTTATGATTACTGAAAAAGGGCTCTGTTTTAGGCTGATCCAGGTCTATGTAAACGAACAAGCATTAGCTCACCATTTCCTCCAGGCCAGAAGAGTGGCAAGGTTGAGGGTGGGACCTTGACGAGACAAATGAAGCACCTCCCGACTGGGCTACCCAGAGCCAAACATGCTTTTGGATTACAGAGGAAAAACGTCTACGGTGGCACTGGCACTGCACGTGAAAAACATAAAGATGGGTGTTTAAAAGAAGGACCATGCCAGACAGGCAAAGAGAGTGGCATGAATAGATGCATGTAAGGAACTATCCATTTGCAACAAGACAGCAGGGACGCAGCCCTGTGATAAACGATTGCCCACATCATGTAGTACTGAGCACAGCTTTGTAGAAGAAGCCAAAAGTATTCTGTCCAGCACGTTTCTGTCATGTCATAAAGCCCAGGCCTATTCATGATAGCCTGATGAGCATTGCTAGAGCTCAAATAAGAGACATCCCTTGACCAAGATCACACAGATCGTAGAGATCAGGCCAGGATTACCACTGTGACCTAGACCAAATGACCCCCTCCATCCAACTTTGTGCCTAACACGTTTCTCTCACCTACCCTGAATTGATGAGGGGAAGGAATGGGAATGCTTTTTCCTGCCATAAATCCCCCTTTTGTGGTGCGCTAGTGAAGGGTACTTGGGGTCTGAGATGGATCTTTTGTTCCTGATGGCTGAGTTAAGTCCATTGTACTTGTGGAAGTGGGAGCCCATGAAAACTAGCTGGCTGTAATTAATCACCACAAGGCAGCAGGGCAGGGGACAGAGCTGTTGGAACACCCAGAAGCCTGCAATGCAGGAGTTTCTACAGCCCACATTTGTTCCTCGGTCTCTCTGAAGGAGACCAGAGCTTCGGAAAATCCAGAGTACAGCAAAGATTCTGAGGCTCCAGGAGCTCGATTCTTTTGGACACCTCACCCAAAGGAGCTGTCCAAACCCCTGACATTTGTAGAATTGTCAGAGTTTTGGGCTGCCAGAGAAAGGTCTTGTCTCAGAAGCCAAAATCATCAACAGAAAGGGAATTGAATGAGCAGGTTTTGCAGAGGCTGGAAGAAAAACAGTTTCAAAAATCTGTTTTGACTTTTGCAGACTCGGTCTTTTCCCTCTGGCCCATAATTGAGTTGGCCTGGCAATAGTTACTTACCTCTTAGACTATGGCTGAGTCACCTCTCCTGCTCACCAGATTGTTATGAGCACGCGGAGAAGAGGTGTTTATTGCACACTCTCAATCCATCTGAGGGTGGTATAGGTGTTGGGATGCTACAGTCACCTCTCTAAGTGAATTCCAGAAGAGTCCTGCACCTGGCAACTCTGAAGGAAAACAAAGGTTCATGTGTAGCAACCTAAATTAGTTAGGCTTTCTTTGGGTGAGGAAGAGGGCAAGATTTATTTGGGCAATAAAGAAAGTATAGGTTCAATTGCTAGGATCCCTTTTAATTGATGCAAATAGAACACCTGTGAAGGTAGAGCCGATGCATGGACCATTTGCCCCATACCTTCTACTTTTCTATTGCGCCTCCTGGTATATTCTTTCTCCCTCACCCTGGCTTTTTTCTGATTCCATTTACTAACTCTGATGAAGCTTACAAGAGCTTCCTTAGCCAAGCTGCATCACGAAAATAGTTCTTTTTGCATAGACAATATGATAAATCTGATCAAGTTATATTCACCCTCAGGCTTTTATAACTGATTATTAAGGAATAACTTCCCTGTACTAAAATACATAAAAAAGAAATAACTCATAGTCATACAACACTGTACACTTTGCCAAATATCTTCAAGTTCACTATAAGCAGGCTTCTCTTCTATGTTGAGAAGTATATAAATAAATATTTTTAAGAGCAGCTATGAGCGAATGATTTCTGAAATACTCTCCATGGCTCCATTTCAAAGCTTTATGGCCCTGAACTTCAGCTTAAAGTATATGCACCTACCTACTTGAAGTTGCTACTGTGATATCCCTCAGGCCTTTTAAGTTTCCGGTATCCAAAACTTGTCCCTTCCCCTCTCTAGTTCTTCCACAATCTATGCATCCGGCTCCCCTCTCTAGATCTTTCACGGCCATCTGGTTTCCTCCAAAGAGTTTTTTACTCATTCAGACTTCCAGAACATACCCTTTTCTTTCCCACTGCAACCCCATATCCAACCAAGCAGCATGTCCTATAAAGTCTCCCTAGTAGAATCTCACCATTTTACTTCCACTGCAAGCATTCTACTTCACTTTATTGCTTGCTTTCAAAGCAACCTCTCTGGGTTTGGTTCAGCTCAATCCACTCTTTATCAATAGTTCATTCTTCTGTTCCTTGAAATATGAAAGCCTGATCAACGTACCTCTCTCTCCCCCAAAGAAGGAAGGGTCGTTCCACTCCCTGCAGGGAAAATTCATGCATTTAGTTATGTGTGATTCAAATACTCCACTAGTGCTTCTTGTCTCATTCGTCATTTGATTCACATTTGAGCCCATTTTATAACCTACTCCTAACCTAACCATAAGTCGCTGCCTTTCTGCCTGCCTGCTGACATGTTCCTCATTTCTCCTCCCACTGACTGCTATTGTGTTAACAAGTTTCAAATGGCTCTTCCAGAAAGTCTTCTCACAAACCACCTTTCCAAACTGTTTCCTCTAGGTTCATTCCTTATACTCTACTATGTTTTCGTTTGCTTGTTTATTTTATTTTTGCTTGGTTTTGTTTCCTTTTTGTGGTGCAAGGGATTGAACTCAGGATCTTGCATTGAAGCCCTTGTTCCCCTGAGCTTTTTCCCCAGCCCCTCGCCTCTTTGGTTTTACTCTGTGTGCTCGTTGGATGCTAAGTGCATGTCTTATTTAACTTTATGCAAAAGCATCTACAACAGATTTTGACACTACAGATCATTGGAGAATAGTTATTATAACAGGAAGACGTACTCTCAGAAGTCTTCCAAGAAAACAATAGCTGCTGCTCAATCCTAAATCATGTCACTTTAGAGCAAGTGCTACCTGAAAGACTCAAATTGTAGGCATGGCTGAATTTTTTTTTCTCTCTTAGTTTATAAATGTTATAGTCACTTAATTTAGAAAAGAAGGTTTTCAGCTTCTCACCCTCTCTCGCTTATCTCTCTGATTTATCTTGAAGTTGTTCCTTTAATTACAGTGTGTCTGTTCTCATCATCACTTTGACCCCCCCCCCCTTTTTTTCTGTTTTTGTTTTCGTCTTTTTAAGACAGGGTCTCCCTATGCAGTTCACGCTGCCCTTGAGCTAACTTTGGTAGCCCAGGCTGATCTCGAACTCACACCACTCCTCCTGCCTCAGCCTCCCAAGTGCTGGGATTATAGGCATGCGCCACCATGCCTGGCTATCACTTTGACTCTTGAAAAGGCAAAGTTTCCCCAAGTTTTGTGGGAAAACCTGCAAAATGTTAGGTCTCACTAAACCAGCTCTGCTTCTCCTAAAATTTATCACTCTCAAAGGTAAATACAAAGACAAAAATATTGGGCTGGAAAGATAGCTCAGTTGAATAAGTGCCTGTCTGGCAAACACAAGGTCCTGAGTTCAATCTCTGCTACCACACACACACACACACACACACACACACAAAGTGCTTAAAATTTGGCCAGCCAAATACCTCAGTGAATTAAATCACCTGCAAGCAGGTATGGAGGCCAGAGGTTTGATCCCTGAGCCTGTGGTGCCAGCCCTGTCCATAGGACATACTGAGAGATCAATTGAGACTGGGCATGGGGGCATGTGCCTATATTCCCAGCTCCTAGGAGTTGTAAACAGATGGATCACTAGGAGTCCAATCTAGTAGGAAGACCCTGAACACCCTGTAGACCCTATCCTAAAATACAAAAAGAAAGAAAGAAAGGAAAAAAGAAAGAAAGAAAGAAAGAAAGAAAGAAAGAAAGAAAGAAAGAAAGAAAGAAAGAAAGAAAGAAAGACCAGGACTCAGAAAGACACTCTTCTCCATCACACATTCCTAAAGATTCTTTTTACCTAACTGGAAATTCTCACACAACTAAAACGGCTTTCATCATCCCTAGGACTACAGTATCTACAAAGAACATCATTTCCAACAACTTGATGTGAAATTTGAAGATTGCTGTGGAGAGGTTTCCCATTTCCTGAAAAAGAGAACTGAGTTTGATGGGTGAGGAGATAAGCTAAGGGAGCACAGTCATCAAGCTCTGAACTCGTACTCCAGACCTGCAACTCCCCTCCTCTCTTCTTTGTCACTTATTTTAAGGGTTCAGCCGATACTCACAATTTAAATCCATAAAAATTAGTGCTATGTGCTAGGTCTGGTCTTTATCACCACTATAAATGTCTGACAGGCCTCTGAATGTGACTACAATGTTCAGGAGTGGATGTTCCCTAAGTTATGGAAACCATAATATGGTTTCACCTGATCAATTTTTGCAGAGCTAATGCCAAATGCTCATGATTTCCTTTATATTCCTGATCTCTTCTCTTGAAGAAAACAAAGAAAGTAAGGAGGACAAAGAAAAGGAAAGGAGAGAGGAGATGAGATGAAATGAGAGAGAGACAGAGAGACAGAGACAGAGAGAGACAGAGAGACAGAGACAGAGAGAAAGAGACAGAGACAGAGAGACAGAGAGAGAAAGAGAGAGAGAGAGAGAGAGAGAGAGAGAGAGACCAAAAGAAAGAAATGGCAGCAGCCATCTGTCTGTGTATACTTGGCTGTTCTGAGTCCATGGAGCAGTTTAACTTTGCCAGTTGCTGACACAGTCCCTCAGTGTCCTGCTTCTGAAGCATGTTGCTATTGAATTTTAGATGAGAGTAGACATTGATCTCTGCCTTGGACTTTTCATATTTTTATGTCCTTGGGTGTTCCTGAATGGCACACCAGGATGGAAAGCAGAGCTGGGCATTTGACCCTACTGATGACCATTAGGCTCCTAAGAAGGAATTACTCACTGTCTCCCTGTTAGGAATCTGAGCTCATCTGAGGCCTGGCTGTGCAGGCTTTAAACTTTGGGCCATGAAAGGCTATAAAACATTTTAAAAAAGAATACTGAGGCTATAAGGAACCTTCCTGCTCATTCAGTCCCAACTAGTCTATTTATAAAGGAGTAAGTGAAAGGTCATAATAAAAAAGTGACCTGTGTACGAGTGAGTTTCCCACAAAACAAGGGTCGATGGCCCTCTTTCCAGGAAGTTTTACTAATGATGGCCAGCTTCACTGTCATACAATGTCCTTGAGCTTGATTGCATAGTCCTGGTGGACAGAGCAGAGCTTGGTCTTTTCTTTTTTCCTTGTGTTCAATGCTGGAGGATATTCTAGAAGATCCCGAGAGGCAGTCTCTCATTTCAGTGAGCAGGGCTTTCCCTCCCTCACCTGGTGGACCTTTCTCTTCCTCTCCTTTCTCAATGGCAACTTTCCCCTCTTTACTTGAATATTCTTTATGGCGTTGCACTGGCTGCGCACTGGAGAGATTCATTTTTTCAAAAACAGCAACCCTAAACAATGTTCACAGACTCATGCTTTTGCTATGATCTCAGGTATATGAGGCAAAACATAGGGAGAGAAAAAACACACGATGGTGAATTACTGAGCTCTCTGCAGCTTCACAGGAGCAGCCAGGTGATGGCTGGCTCAAGTCACATCCACCGGATATCCAAGTTTAGGGCGAGAGCAAAGGCAAGCCACTTACTCTCCCGTCTCTCCCTTCTTCTGTGTCTCATTGCTCCTCTTGTTTTCCAGAAGCCACTTTGTTGTTTTCAGTTAGTTTACTCAACAAGTCCACTGATGCCTGACTTAGGAGCGTGCTCAGGGGCTGAGTGCTGGATTTACTGGGCACACGTGACAGTGGGTTGACACAACCAGACACCAGTCCCAGCCTAGACAATCTGGTATCAGAGGAACTGAAAATTCCAGAGCAGGTCAGCTCACATTACAATCTTAAAGTGACCTAGCTGCAATGATTGCAATAAGAAATGTCTACATAATCCAAAGCAGAATATCACAGCCCATAATTTCAAGAATCTTGAACAACCACTGTTATATTCACATCCTTCTTTATCAAAAAATTAACTATATATAAATCTTTCTAACTTTATGTTCATATATTTTTTTCTTAATTGCTCTTTCCCATATATTCTTTTTTAAAATTAATTAATTTTTTTACATATAGTACACAATTTTAAAACCAGAAAAATTTAACATTGGTTATATTACATATTTTAATCATCAGATCAGTTTAGATGAATAGATATCAGTGTATATGATTGATCAAACAATTAAACATTAACACTTTCAATAAACGTTAATTTTTTTTTAACGGTTGACACACTGTACATTGTCCTCACAATAGTTGTATAGAGCACAGTGTGTGGGCATGAGCCACCTTCCTATTGATGCTGCTAAGGAAATAAAAATAAAAGTTCTTCTCTTTGAATTAAGAGGAAGGAGATGCATACACAGTCCAATGTTCCACAATTGCAGTGGGCCACCAGTGAAACTTGCAATGCTGGAGGCTATTGATCCAAACCTCCTATGGCTCATCTCACCAATCTAGCTCTGCGTTTCATGCCTTGTAATTAAGCTTTTCTGTTGGGTGTTCAAGGGCAATTCAAAGCAAGACCTGTATAATAAAATATTCATTTTTTGTATCTTCCAGGGTCAAATCCCCTCAGGATTAACTTTGGAACCATATATAGTGTTTTGTAGAACTGTTGTCAGTGTCAGCCTTCGGGACGAGTCACGACCCTTGCTTGGCCAGTTTGCTTTCTGTGAAAGCCTGAGAGAATGTTTTTCTCTGGGTGACTCTCCCTAGACGCCCTATAGTTCATTTATCCCTTTGCTGTGAGGTCCCATAATCTCCTTGGCCAGAAAATTTGAGACACCTCTGAGTTATAGTAGCGCAGGTCCTCTTATATCGTGAGTCCTTACTGACCTTGAAGGGCTAGGGCCAAAATATTGGCTATCCTTATAGCCCTTCTTTTTCCTCCAATTTTTGGTCTGTTAACTTATATTCTCCACCCTCCAGCAGAAAAGTTTCGTGATACTATTACTCTATAACATAGGTACTTGAGCTTATCATCACTGGCTTTCTAAGTATCAAATATCTTTGACTTAGCTTGGAATTGATATTTTCTGACCATCATTGATATTCTCATAATGTTCCATACAATGTGATATAAGCAGTTACACATTTTTTACATAGATATTTGGGAATTCAAGGAAATACAAAATTGTAGCCTGTCAAGACGATGGTATTTGGCCCAGTCTTTTATTTTCAAGTACTACTCTTGAGAGAGAGACAATGACAGTAGCTGAGTTTGCACCGGGAGCAGTACACATCAAAAAAGACAAGGGTGTCATGCATTCCAAGCATAGTTTTAGTGTTACACAGTGCTATGATCAATATGATGAACCTTTTTAACGTCCTTGAGACCAATATCACATTCATCCTGTGTACATAAGTGCATGGTTTTGCTCTTGATATGTTTTCTCCTTTATCTGCTTCTGGTCACTTCGTTGTTTAATCCATAACACATTCAACTGTACTATGCCCTTAAGTTCTTATTTTCTTCTTTAAAGTTCTTATATTAGGGAGACTACGATATTTACACATGTAGGTCTGGTTTATTTCACTAATGAGTATATGTTCAATATACATCCATTTATATATTAAGTCTTCAAATTTATCATTCTTTATAGCTGAGTAGTATTCCATTGCATAAAAATACCACATCTTTTTCAACCATTCTTCAGTGATGAGCATTTTGGTTGTTTCCAAGATTTGGCTATTACAAATTGGGTTGCTATAAACATAGCAGCACAGATATTGCTATGGTATGACGTTTTCAGTTCCTCTGGGAAAATTCCCAGTAGGGGGATAGCTGGATTGAATGGGACTTCCAATTCTAGTTTTGTAAGAATCCTCCACACTGCTTTCCATAATGGTTACACCAATCTGCATTCCCATCAGCAGTGGCGAAGGGTTCAAGTGTATTAGTTGAAAGTAAGAGACTGGGCCAAGTACTATAGACTTGGCAGGCTACACTTTTGTATTTCCTTGAATTTCCAGATATCTGTCACCTTGCCTTCCCTGTCATTCTTTAGAGTCTGGATCTATCTAACCGCTTACAATATTTCTATGTAATTCAGCTGTATACAATAGTCCCTGCTCTGAACATGTTCCCCCAACTGCCATGAGGGAATCGTGGGTGATGACTGTTCTGGCTTCTTCATCCTGAAAAAGGTCATTGTTGTAAACTAGCAGTCAGAGAAACTCTCCACAGGTTCTATCTAAAGACCCTCAGTAGACACCAGCCATATTCATCCTGGGTAGATAGAATAGCTTTAAATCTAGAGAAGACAAAGCCAAAGAAACTATTAAACATACATGGGCCAAATTAAAAATATCAACGGGATAATTATGAATACAGTCAAAATGATTTTTACAAAGTAAACAGTAATGACTTTAACAAAGATGACAAAGATAGGGTCTGGGGACCTCAGTATTTTACATACCATGGATTTGACATCTTTTGAACAGCTACTGAGATGTTATTTTCCAGAAGGAAGTTATAATTATATAAATTATAATTATAATTTTAAGTTTATAATTATAAAAAGACTAGTCAGAATGTTTTGTAGGAGTATTAGCAGAGATCTCTTAAATATGGGGTTTTAATCCCTTTTTAAAAATATTTCATGGCTATTTGATATTGTCTCAAATAAACTGGCCAATTCTAATTACAGGGACACATGAATTGTCAGACCTGTGGAAAACATTGAGCCCTCCCCAGTTTGCAAGTGTGGCCACTGGCTGGGCAACTGATATCTGCATGAACATCTGTTAAAAGGTTAACAGGATTTCTCCTTATATTGATAGGGAAAAAGAAAGTGTTCATTATGGAGGCAGAGAAAGTTTCAGATTGAGGTGGTCATGGGTCTTCGCTTCTCAGCCTGAGAGAACCCATGTTAACTATCATTAGTAATATTGATGTCTTCTAAATTCTAAGAGGACAGAATATTATACAATACGATCGATGTTTAATAGAAACAACTATCTAGATTAAAAAGTATATTATATTGCAAGATTATAGGATGGATAAAATGATTAATAATTACTGAGAGTTTCTCTGGCTTACCTAGGAAAGCATTCAGAAAAATTCTTGAACAATTCTATCCGAGCAAACCAGGAATGGACAAGAAATGGCTAATCTAGGAAAGCTCCACATGATGATCCCTACAGAAAGAAGTGGGTACAAAGGCCAAGAGACAAGAAGGACCCAGATACTTCTGAGAACTCCTTATTATAAACTGAGAAACAGATTCTTAGAGTGTAGAGAGGGATTGAATCACTGCCAGTGATGATTGACAATGACGCTAAACTTCGAATGTTTCTTTATCCTGTATTCTATAGTTCTGTAGTATATTGAACAGTATAAACTCCTGTATGCCCCACCAGATAACAATGTGTGAGTTCCAAGACTATCTTTTAATGAAAGATATTACAGCATGTGATAAGAAAGCTCATCTTGGGTCATTCAGTATGGGGTATGCCAGCTGCCATGCCATGAAGATACTCAGTCTCATGGCAGAACTGTGTGAAGAGCTGAGTTCTCCTGGCAGTGGGAAGCACTCCTTCCCCACTTGTTAAGCCAGAAGCATAGATGGCAGAGCCTCCAGTTCAGTGAAGCCACTAGACGACTGCATCTCCATTGATATCTTGGCTGGAGCCTCATGGGAGATCTGAATGAGAACCCCTCATTTGAGATTTTCCTGATATCCTAATCCACAGAAACTGTGAAAGATCATGAATATTTGATATTTTAAGGTGCTAAGGTTGGGGTGATTTGTCATAAAAATTCACAACTGATAGAAAAAGTGTATAGCTAAACCTAGAGAATCAGACAAGGAACAAATCACATAGGGATGAATTCACCATATAAAGATGCTCGAATCTCAGGAGAAGCAGTGAGTCCTTGAGGGCTTTCATGAGTGATGATGCCATAGGTTTATCATCCTCAGGATTTCTTGAGATCAAGTGAATCTTGTAGTTTCTTTCATTTACATGACATGGAACACAGTGATAGGCATTAGGAATAAGATATATAAACGTAATCTGGAGAGTGGTACACTATAGACAGTATAGGATTTCTCAGTGGCAGTGAAAACAGAGACTTTGATTTCCTGACCAGGTAAGTGGATGGCGTATAGCGTCAACATGTTCCTCCTTCATGACAAGCCCTTATTTATGAATGAATAAAGCGAATGTCTATGGTCAAGCATGTTCCAGGCAGTGCTCCTCCCAATGTGGATGTAGGGAGAGAGGAAGAACAGCTGCCTAACAGACTTATCTCAATGTAATGCAAATTCTCCAAATATAGCTATACTGTTGGTGTAGGAGTTACAGTAGCACAAACCGAAAATGTCAAATGATATGAAATTTAAAAAAGTGAGAGAATCATATGGTGTCAGATCAATAGATAGACTACAGAAATACCAAATACTTAATATGGTGCTGGATTTATCTGTTGAGAGATGAATAGGAGTATTATAATTAATTAATGTTAATATAGATGCTGCTAAAGCCGTTACGAATGTACCCTCATTTATCTCTGAAACACACCTGTCAGTATTTTAATCACTTTTAAAAATAAATTAGTAAATAAATAAATAAATAATAAATAAATACCTAAGCTAAGTTTTAGAAATGTTGACTCAGTGCTTCTCAAATTCTTGAGTGCATCAGAGTGGTCCACAGAGTTTGTTAAAGATCTATATCTTGACTCAGTAGATGTGGGGTGGGGACCATGTTTCTGCATTCATAAGAACTACGTTGAGGCCAGCATAGTCTTGATAAATAATCCAGAATTACAAGATTAGAAAGTGGCAGATATAAAGTCTTTCCTGTCTGATCGTAAGAGTATATTCTTGACACACTGACAACCCCATTCTACGACACTGAGCAGTGGTTATAAATCTCTCCTACTTGCTTCTGCTTACCCAGAGTCACAGATTACCCCTTTCCAATTTGAAGCTGTAAAGTGAAGAGAACTTTCTTGTACTGAGTCAAATCCTATTCTCACGGATCTCAGGTGGGTCATCTGCTGAGGTACTACTGAAGAAGCTTGTGTTTTACTATCTGTGCTCCCGTTAAAGTCTCCACTTGACAGGGACTCAAAGATAGGAGCAATGGAAGATTTGAACTCATAATACGAATTAGTTGTTGATGATATAAATTATGAAACACAGAATCACAGTATTATAGGATAAGCACAAGTACTTACTATTCTGAACCAGAAAGAAATGTCATTGGAGCTGGTTGATTTCTTTAGGATAGCCATTCTTTCTGGGGTGAGATAGTATCTGAGTGTTGTTTTAATTTGCATTTCACAAACAGCTAGCGATGTGGAGCATTTCTTCATGTATTTGTAGGCTTCTTGAATTTCTTTCTCTGAGAAGTGTGTGTTCATATCAGATGCCCATTTCTGGATTGGGTCTTTGAATTTTGGAGTCCTAGTGGTTTTTAGTTCTTTATAATTCTAGATAGAAGACCTTTGTCCGAATACTAGTAATGTCAATGTAGAAAAGGCCGATTATCCATAAACAAGGCCAATTCTCTTTTGTATGTCATTTCCAGTAAGCAAAAATGATATGATTTGAATATATTGATACATAAAGCATACCAACTTAATTATTCCTATAAAAGTTATTCCTATAAAAACTGGAATTGCTGATAACTCCTATTTACATGCTCCCATTTACAAAGCGTATGACGTAAGTTTCTCATGAGAATTTGACTTAGGGCTTTCATGGACTGAGCTTGTGAGCCATGGGTGTTGAGAACAACTTTCCTGTGAATTGCTGTAATATCTCCAAAGTTAACTATTAATCTGAGTTAAATGTTTACAGAATATAGAATACTAGAAGAGGCATTAATCTTGGAGCCAAATGCCAGGGTTCTCATACTCTTACTGTCTTCATTCCTCTCTGTTAATATGTAAAGTTGGGGACTACCATCTGGTCTTGTAGAATTCTTCCAGCTCACGAATTCTAGGTGCTAAGTTTAAAAGGTATAAATAAAATGTGGGTTCTAAAGACACCAACCATCTCAGGAGCCCAAACCAAACTTCCAGTGGCTTTTCTTCACCAGCCACAGCAATTGGGGAAAGAAGCATTAAAGGAAGGGACAATGAAGTTGATGGAGGATTGTAATGTGCTGCTCACTTCTCCAGGGCAGAATGCATCTCCCTCAAAAGCCAGTGAAGTTAGGAGATCTGCACAGGGATGGTGGCAATCCATGCTGTCTTGCCTCCCAGTTCAGAACGTTCTGAATTAACAGACACTTGGAAACTTCTTGCCATTTAGGATTCCTGACTCACAAATAGAAATTATGAGACATTTGACATCCTGTTGATATTATATTGTTTCTTGGTGTTCTTTGTGCAAATTTCTTTAAGTGTTTCTATCCTCAGCTGAGATGATATCTCATAATTTTTTCCATCAATAATCCTTAGTGACTTGTAGAAGATGAGGCCCTAAAAGGCTGCCATTTACCATAGGGAAACCAAGTTTCCATTTAGATGATAAACCACAAAAATTTTAGAAGCTATGGGCCAACTTTTATGGAGGTTTCTTGTTAATATTACTCATGATATATTTTCCTCTTATTACTCCAAAAGCATATCCCTTTCAATGACTGGAAAGTGTGTGTATTGTCTGAGTTTAGTGTCTGTGGAGACAGAGGCTCCAGAGAATGATGCTTCTTGGGTGTGGATTTAGCGCTTCAAAAGTACTCTGATTATAGAATTGTAAGATAAAAGATGTAAAAGAGTCAATCAATTCCACAATAGGTATAATAGAAAGGAGAGTAAAATCAAAGGAGGAGCTTGTGTTTGCTGGGCACTGGCTAAGCACTAGGCACAGGCTAGTTCTGCTGCCCATGTCTACCCATGTAGTACTCTGGGGAAGCCATTACTAACTCCACATTCCAAAAGGAAACACAGAATGAGACCACAAGAGTTTAAATAACTTGCCTGGACACAGATAACAAGCAGCACAGATGCAGCAGCTCTGAAAGGTCTTCTGAGATCTAGCTTCTCTAAACATTTTCAACATTCCTGGCTCTACCATTCATGTTCTGAGAGATGGCCCCAAGTGATTTCACCCATGGGAGATACTAGTTCTTTATAAGAGTGCATGTAAGTTCTTTGAATGTTTTTACCTGGATTGAAGAGAAGCTTTGGTAATAAATAGGCATGTCAAAGTCTATAATTACTAAAGTTATCAACATCACCATTTTTATAGTGCACACTGAAGAAATATAAAGTTTAGAGTAGTGTGAAGACAGAGACAGGGAAAGAAGAGAAAAAAATATAATGCTATCTCCTCCCTGAATTATGTATTTCATCCTTTCTTTCTTTTGTCCTCCCTCATCCCAATCGTTCTTTCCTTTCAAACAGTTTCCTTCTCTTTCACAATATCTTTTGTGCCTTACAGATTTTATTTATTTTTTTCAGGTGTTTTCATAAAGCTACTAATCTCTTTCTCTAAGTATTGTTATAGTGGAAGATGTAGGATAGAGTAGTAGAAAAGAAGTAGTCAAGAAGTTGAACATATCTGTAAAAATTCAGGTAGGTAAGAGGAACCCCAACTCAGACAAAAACTTGGGATAATAGATGAGCTATATCTAGTTACCCAGTATTACCCAAATTTAGCATCCCTCGATGCCAATGTTGAGTAGAATTCTGAACTCAGGACTTCTAAGCCATTGCCTTTGCTTTTACACTTTTTACTCCCAGAATTTGGTCTTGATGAATCTCAAGGATGCTCATCAATGTCACTTCCATTATCTGTTTTGACAGCTTCGCATGTTACTCCAGAACAGGTGCTTCTGATTTTTTTCAGTTCTGAATTTTGACACTGGAGCATTCTACTATAAGAACCCCTGAGCTAACTCAACCTCCTCACTCTAAAATGAGCTCCACATTTACAAAACCTACCAACTATGTTTGTTGGCATAGACACTCACTTAAACATGTCTCTTCCTCAGATATGTGGTGACAGCATGCAATTGGCTTGTTTTTCAACACTGGGCAACTGGTAAACATTTCTGACATTTACATTAAATTCATACACATGAGGGTGTAGAATATCTCTAAATCTGCTTTGTAGCATAAGTGCTTCTGAGTTAGTTGCTGTCATTTCTTTCAACTAGCCTTCAGATGTCAAATGTACAGCCAAGCTGCCCGTCAAAAGGAGTGTAACCAAGCAGTTTTGGAAGTGTATTTCAGAGAGCTTTGATTTTTGTAGAACTGCAATAATTTTTTTTCATTACTTTTTTCTATAAATTCCAGGGTGAAATACTTTTGAGAAACCAAAAATAAATAAATAATAAATCAAGCTAATGAATTACTGTTTTGATAGATTTGGAAATTTCCTATACTTTTCACTGGTGGTGATCCTCATCTCCACCCCTTTTATGGAGATCAAAAGCTCCTTTTTTTGTGCCAAGGGAAAAATCAGGTTTTAGAAATTGCCACACTTTCCCCACCCTTCTTCAGAATAGGGAGCCACTTCGGCTTCTTGGATCTGAGCAATTGCATTCCTGCTTTGTCCCTGAGGTGGTCTATGGGAGGATCCAGGCCATTGTCTGTGGCTCCCGACTTTTGTTAGGTTCTTGAGAAAGGGCTGCTAAGGCAGACATGAGGCTGGCTTTTAAGTTTTCCCGCCTCGCAAACTCTTTTGAGGCATTTTGTGCGGTTACTTGTGGGGGTCAGGCTTCTGATCTGACCCCTCTCATCTCTGGGTAATTAGGGCATGCAGAACAGCACCTCCTCCCTGGCTAATTGGCTCTCTCAGTGAACCTTTCAGAGAGGAAGTTTGTCTATGACTCACTTGCCCTCCCCAGCAAGCTTCAGGCCCCAACACATTCAGCTCTGTCTATGTGATGGTATGGAGACTTAGGAAGTGATTAGAACAGAGATCAAACAACCTCCTGATTGCCCTATTAGGAGTGGGGCCCATTAACTCTTTGAGAGCTGTTTACCACCAGGGTGGGAAATTGATTGCAACTGAAGACAGTTTCTCAGACTTCAGGGTGCTACATTTTAAATAACTCATTCCCAGTAAGCGTGATAACTCCTGGGCTTTCTCCAGAAATCAATTAGCATGGTGTAAAAACAGCAATACATTGCCTCTCATCTAAACCTGAAGACAGACAAGAACATCCCAGGGAAAAGAATTAGGGTAGGAAATATTGCTTTTAGTAAATCATGCAATAATGATTGCATAAATTGAGATTTCAGGAGGCAATAGGCATTGTGTTTTGCATCTGTCATTGTGGTCACATGATGCTCTTTGCAACATTGCGTAGTTTAACACAGAAAGACAAGTGTGAATCTTCTTGAGGGACACCAGATAAGAGACCACCCCAGGCACAAACTTCACAGACTGCTCTCAAGTCAGGCCACTGTCTCTGTAAATGGCTGCGTTGCATCTTGCTGGAAAATGCAAGAGAATTTCTTAGCAACCTCCTTTAAAGACATTTTAGGCCCGGGTTTTGTAGGTCATCCCTTGTTTTTCATGAATGAGTGACTTCCTGCTTTCTTGGCTAGTGCTCAGGTTGTTCACAAACTGTAACTTGAAACTTCCCTGACAGGATGTGACTTTTCCGGCTTCTTCAGTGGGGACTGAAGAAGCAACAGCAACAAACACCAAATGTTAAAAATCCGTCAAAACTAGTGTTAGCACCGCTTGCTTTCAGCATGGGGAGTCAAGGAGGCATGAGGGGGTACAAGAAAACCACTTCCTTCTTGTATAACTCTGACCAAGTACTACACATGGCAATTTAATGAATTCTTAGTTTTAAAAGTATGTACAGAATTTTAAAAGGAAATATTTTTAGGTGTCTTTTACACAGAAAACATATATGTTGGCTTCTACTTGCCTTGGTATTTTACTCAGTCCATTTCTTGTTACGTATATTATTAAGCATATAATTTTGATAATGTTAGGAACTTACCTTTAAGTGCTCATATAGGCCAATCTATTTATTTTCATAATAAATCTCAGTTCTACTACTTCCGGATTTATTAGTTTGCTGCGAGTTATTTATTGAGTGTCACCAAAGATCCTAGATTTACATCTGAGAATATTGGTAATACAAATAAAAAACAGATTTTGCCGTAGAGAGTAAATAAAAGCAATGTGCGTAGACTGTCCTCATAGCACTGCGCAGCAAGGTAATGCCTTTCTTGGTACATCGAATGCTGATGTTATCATAGAAGTTGGGACAGTCAATGGAAATCAAAGTCATGTAAACAGAGAGGAAGTCTAGGATCACAGCCATCTGACTGCCAGCTTACTGTCTACTCTGGTACCTGGTAAGCCCACTACTGATCCTCATGGAGACCTTAGGGGCTGAGCAGAGCATGTCTGCTCATTAACTCCATTCCGTACCAGACAATCAGAGGGTATTCTAACACTGCCCTGAGTAGTCCAGAAGTCTCTTCACAGACAAACTGGAGAAAACTGTAAACCGAATGACCACTTCTGATTTTCACACGTAATTTTCCCATCTAGGAAGTGGGTATTCCTGTGATTTTTCTCACTGCTGTTCCTTTAGATCCCATCTCTCGAGAGCATATATGTCACTTACCTATTTATAGTGCTTTCAAATGGTCAAACAATGCAGCTTAAACATTGAGAAAAATGAAGAATAAATCCATGAATAGAGAGCAAATAATTTCTCCCTTTAGACATTAGTAACAAGACACTAATTCTTACCAGTATGCACTGGAACTGGGACTGGTACAGATTACAACGGCTGATGAGTGAATTCTAGCAATGGTCGAAGAGTCTTTCACTGAAATCTGAAGGTATTAAGGAACCCCACTTTATTTACTGGCTGCAAGGCAGAATATGGCCCACAGAGAGGGAGGGCCAGAGTTTCAATCTTTACATGCAAAAAAGAAACATAATTGAAAAGAAGGAAGCAAGGGAAAAGAAGAGGAGTGGAAAATGGAAAGGACAAAAGAGGAGGAGAGAGATGAGGGTCTTCCAAGTGTATGCAAGGGGTTGTCGTGCAAATACACCAGCCTTGGAAAAGAAGAAAGGGTCACAGCTGAAGTGCCCTTCACTAAAGATCTATGAAAATTTGACATCTGTGCAGTTTACACCTCAGCTTTCTAGTCTTTCTCCCCCTACATAACACACACACACACACACACACACACACACACACACATACATGTTATAATACATATGTACTTTTAGGGGCTGCCTCTTCTGAAAACTTCTTTATTTTCACATTCTGAATATTCTGGTCCTTAGTGAAAGGAAAAGTTAAAACCTGAGCCACCACGGTCCTTCACCATGCCATTGCGTTGACTGCCTGCCTGTCCTGACAGGAAACACTCTGTGATGGGATGGGAAAGGTGCAGGCCCTGTCCCAAGATGAGGTTCTGAACTCTTCTGAATTCTGCTTTCAGTTTTCTGTGCATTTGAGTCACTCTCATCGACCTCTCTGACAGCTTTGTGTTTCTGAAAAGAAGAATGCAGATTCTGAAAAAACAAATTTTTTTTTTTTTTTTTTTTTTTTTTGGCTTTTTGAGACAGGGTCTCACTGTGCAGTTCAGGCTGGCTTTGAGCTCACTTTTGTAGCCCAGGCTGGTCTCGAACTCACAGTGGTCCTCCTGCCTCAGCCTCCCAAGTGCTGGGATTACAGGCGTGAGCAACCACGCCCGGCTGAAAAAACAAATTTTCTTTTGTTCTGAAATCATCCTTCATTCCTATCTGTGACGAGTCAAGCCCATAGCCTACAACGAAGATGTCCTGGGAACAGGTGGCGTCTGTATCCTCATGCCACTTTCTTGTATCTCTGAGGATGGCCCTTCTTCTTGCTTACTAAGGTCTTATTAGGCATGAACTATACGGAGATAACAGCAGACTACATCTTTTCCTCTTCAGTTCCCAGTGGTACACAGTACCTAGTAATACAGTGAATGATGGTGAGCACACGTTTTAGTTTCTTTTCATTTGAGAGATTGCCAAACAGGAAATGGGTGACAAGGAATTCACTCTTTTTTGCTGTAAGTCGCTGTATGTCCTTAAGAAAGTTTTTTTTTTTTATGAGTCATGCGTTCTTCCTTCTCTTCTAGATAAAAATTCTTTGACAAATTACTTAATCTAAACCTCAGATACTCTAGCTATGAAATGGAAATAACGTGATATGTTCCAGGCGGGGTTGCTTGGGCGAGTCACGCAAGGGGATTATTCAGGTGCCTAGAGTCTGTCAAGGACCAATTACATCTTATTTGCATCTGTTGGATGAAACGACTGTGGAATAACATGTGTAAAGCAGATGATTTTTAAGAAGTCTCCCTGAAATCCTCCAATGTGTTTTCTGTGGAAATTTACTAGGACATTCCCTGAAGAGGGCTCATAACATACAAAAGACAGAAATAAGAGAGAAAGTTCTACTTGGGAAATAAAGAGCTCTATAGAGCTAAGCACTTGGGCATGGGTGTATGGAAGTGGGTCAGGATCCAGCAAGACAAGAAGATGAGGAAAATGCAGCAAAGAATTACAGAGTGCCCACAATGACACGTTATAAGGGAAGGTAAGTCATGAGGCCAAAGAACACTTCAGGAAGGTTATGATTATGTATATGAGTCAAGGTGTTTTTCATTTTGCTACTGTATGAAGTAGTTGGCTTATTTTAGTAATATCTTAAGCAGCTTTGTGTCCTTTGAGCCCAACTTCATTTATTTCCTCCTGGGCCACCTTTTATGTTTTGTCAAAATTTTCTATGATTTGCTCCCATTACATGGAGCTGAAATCTGCTGTTGGGAACCATGACCCAGCCTGAATGATGGGTTGTCATGACATTTCTCTGCCAGATAAATGAGTCCATTGCACTTGATCTGAGTCTTGTGTAATGCCTCAGGAACATGGGCAAAATGCAGGCAATTTTTTTTACATAGTGTTCCACACGCAACCTCTTATCTACCTGCCAACGGCATTGTTGCTTATAACTGCAGCTCCCCAAGCCTGGCCTTTACTGTCTATCCTCCTGTCAGCATTCTGCCCTGCTGATCTTTACTCAGGATCACTTCAGGCTCCCTTGACACCATTCTAGGACTTCTCTAGCTCACGTTTCCAAACATTTTCAAACTCCTCCCTTAAGCAAATTCCAAAAGGTTCTAACCCCCATGGTCAGATATAGTGTCAACAATGACTCATCTTTCCCAGGATAGATGTTCTGTACCAGCTTCTTTGTCCCCGGAACCCAGGGTCTGACACAGTTTAAAGGAGAAGTTGAATTTGCCCATGTTGTCTGCTTAGTCTGCAGACATCATCATCATGGTGTGAGCACTTGGCAGAGCAGAGTTCCTTAGCTTTTGGAGGCTGAGAAAGAGAGGGGAGTGGCAGAGAAAAAGGAACGAAGGACTGGACACAGCCCCACAGCCACGCTTCTGTGACCCGCCAGACACACCCAGAAGTGTGTTACACCAGTCTGTAAGGCAGATATCAAAGCCAGTCAAGTTGAAACTCCGCTGTCATTCCCATAGTGGTAGTGTTGTCACTTTTTTCTTACACTAGAACATAAACATAATACAGTAACAACTTGGATTTATTCATTTTATTTCCTCAATATTTAGTGATGTGCCCAAAACACTGATATATATTTTCCCCTAAAATTGAATGCATTAAAAACATCACAAAAATAGACAGTGTAATTCTAGAGTGGACATGCCACACGGTGTTAAAGCTTTATCTTGTGTTTCACATTATTATCATCACAGTGCACACAAGTACACATATGCTTTTAAAGAATGAAGACGAGCGAAAGAACAACAGAAAGAAAAGAAAAAGGTATATTTATGTATATGAGGAGGATAATTTGCATAATTGTATTGCTGATTTCTGCTGTTCTATTCAAAGGAGGATTAATGCTCAATTTTTAATTTTTGTTCTTTTGTTCTTCTTAATTTCACATAACTGTTTTAAAAATCTGTTTTACAGGTTTATATCTGGTAGCCTAAGCAATTAATTTGAAGATAACATCATGCACTACAATAACCAGTGTTGAATTCCTATTACTTTGTTTAATGAAATTTTGTATCATTTCCAATTTTTTCTTACCATTTTGCTTTCTTTTAAAAAAGATCCAATATCATTTTTAAAATACATTTAATTATTTATTTTTTTTTCTTGTTTCAGAACTTTTGTTTGTTTATTTATTTATTTTTATGGCAGGCTTAGCCTGCCCTGAGGTCAGGTCTGGCGCAGCATGTGGTGCCAGGGATCGAACCGTGGTCCCTGCAGCCGCCCAAGCTTTCCTAAGCAGGCGCTTTAGACCACTGAGCCATCCTGCCGGTCCCTCCAATATCATTTTTATCATCACTTGATATCATTCGTTTTAGGCATTGATCCTACATTTATCAAACATTTCTGTCAGAGGATGATAGACATAGCCTCTTGTCCAATGGTCAGTGGAATCTCTACTGAGACCTCCCAAGCCTATCCTTGGCTGCCCACATTTCTTTCATTGATATTCTGAGCTCTGAGCAGAATCATTGACTAGGTTCTGCTTTCTGACATTCTAGGGCTCATCTAGTTGGATGTCCAATCTTTCCAAACTCTTTCCACAAACAAGTTCCAAAGGCTTTAGAAATATAAGGTTAGGTATATTCCCAGCAACAACCCACGTCTCAATAGCATTTTTTTTTTTTTTTATGTCAGCTTTCCCACTGCTAGACACAATAGCAAGTGCATTACAATTCAAAGGAGGAAAGCCTTGGTTGGCTCTCATTTGCAGTCTGTAATTGCTTATCCTCAAGGCAGAAGCATCATGGAAAAAGGACATAGGTGACACAAAGCAGCTCAGCTTGTAAAGACAGGGAACGAGAATGCTGAAGAACTCGCTGAGCACTATATATGGTACTTCACGTAATGACTTCATAGCCCACCCAGACACACCCGGGAATGTGCATACAAATCTACCAGGCATTTCTTAATCCAATGATGTTATCACAGTAAGAAATGGTTGAAAGGCACTTACTTTGCAGGGCAGGCGCTCCCAAGATGGCCTGGTTGGATTTAGATTTACAAGTGAAGGTTTGTTTTATTCAGAATGTAGATTGATTTGGGAGACTGGGCCTGAGTAAAGTGATGAAGTATTTTGGGGGATCTCCCAAAACCACTTCTGGCATTAATGGGATTCAGAAGAGATGCTGAAAGCTGAAAGTGGGCAGTGGACTTGTGTCGGGAGAGGGCCAGACTGAGATTGCCAGTGTAGGCCTTCTCTAGCCTCACGGTCTTCCTGACTGTCATCATTTGGTGTAACAATGAGACTGCCAAGGCATTTGTCTGCCAGGGCTTCTCTTAGGACCCTAGGCCCCGCACACCATCCACAACAAGGAACTTGCTTGCAGAAGGAGAACAGACGTGCCAGGTGGGAGTTTCTCAAATTCTCATCCCTCTCCACCCCTTGATTTCAGGAATGTACAGAGAACCACTGTGGTTTGGATCTCAGACTTGGAGCTCAGCAGCCAAATGAAGTCAGGCTGTCCGTCTGTTCTAAATTTAACTCCTTAACCATGTTTGGACACAGTACCTTGTCTGAGGTTGTTTTCTACTCCAAAAGTATAATGTTAGGGTGTGCCAGAGAGGGTTGTGGGTGATGATGGCAATGGGCCGAGGAGAAAACCTGAGCAGCCCTGCAGCCAATCTGATTAGCACATAAACTCCTAACTCTCCTCTCTGCTCCCAAACCTCACTTGGTCAGCTAGGACTCATTGCAGACAAGCTGCCGTCCCTAAACAGAACTGAACAAATTACCATTTCAGAGTCCACATATAAGCATGATTCAGCGCTGCTTTTCTTAACTTGCTTTAGAAGCATGAAATTTGGAAAATATTAATAATTGCTATTTTAGGCATTCCCCACATGAGGACGGGACTAAGCATTCTCTGTTATCTCATTTTAGATTTGCTACAAAGCTATGAATTGAGTACTGATGTTAGCTTTCTTCTAAAGTCAGGGAAAAAATAGACTTGGAACAACTAAGACGTTTTCCCATAGTCTATCAACGTGCAGGTAAAAGAATGGAAAGCTGAACGTATTCAGCCCCTATACTGGATAGCACAACGTAGATCCCTAGGATCCGGGCAGTGCCTTCATGGATCACTTGGGTCTGCTTGCTGCCCGTTGTTCAGAAGTAAAGCATGATCTTCCTGCTATAGACGTTGGGAGAAGGACCCCAGAAGATGGCCAATCTACCCCGTAGGAAAAGTACAGAAGAACAGATATAGAAGCAAGATGGACATCTTCAAAGATGGATAGATGATGCCAGTAGAGTTGAAAAGTACCCTTACTTTGAGCTAATTTTAGTAGTCATACTGAAAATTTTCAAAAAATAAAAGTTTCCATATATTTACCCATCTCCCCTAACGTTAACATCACACATAATGTAATGATCAGAACCAGGAAATTAATGTCAGTATGGCACTATTAACTAAACTAAAGACTTGACTGAAACTTCACCAAGTTTTCCATTTGTTTTCTCTTCTTCTGCTCCGGGATCATATTCAGTATTCCATATTTTCCTTGGAAGTAATTTCTCTGTAATTTCTATACACTCTGAATTCTTCCATCATTTTTGTCTCTCATGAGCTTTACCATTTTTAAGGAATTTTTATAATTAACTTTAAAGCACTCATATATAGTTTATATATATATATATATATATATATATATATATGTATATATATATATGGTATTCATATTTATCATTAGAGAACTTGCCCCTGTATATGATATAATTTAATTCTTGTTTTTCCCCCATTCTCCTACGCTATCTTCAATTCCTCTTTTTTTACAAAAAACTTTGTTTCCTTTTTTCCCCTTCTTTTCACTTTTGTCCCTTTCTCTTTTTTCCACTCCCACCTCTGCCTCTCTTCTCTTTTGATTATTTTCTTCGTATTTTACAATATCTAGTCTACTTTTTGGTTCTTTTCAAAATGTATGCCTAATTTATTTCACTTAGAGTATGTTCTCAAAGTGCATCTGTTTAGTAGAAGTATCTCAAACTTGTTCTTTTTTTAATTTTAGTAAGGGTCTACAGCATGTACTACATGCTACAGGGTCTCAGTATGTAGATCAGACTTAGTGATCTGCCTGTGTTCAGCCTGTCAAGAACTGAGAGCACAGGAGTGCACCACCACACCCAGACTCAATCGCTGCCTCAATGCACCCTGGGAGCGTGTCCAGCACAGCACTCTGGGGATTGAACCATGGCCACTGCATCTACCTAAGCACGTGCTTTAATCTGTCTGCCTTTTTCAAACTTCTCATTCTTTATGGGCATAGTGATACTCCATTGTATTAAAAAATACATCTTCATGCACCTATTAATGTGCTTTCAGGCTGTTTCCTATGTATCGAAAATGTATATCTATTGCAAACTATGCCATTATAAACACAGATATGCATATATTGCTCTGGTATAATGACATTAATTACTTCAGAAAGTCACCAAGAAGAGAACAGAAGACTCTCTATGGCTGGTCAGATATTCCGGTGGACTGAAACACCTGCTTATGCAGGTTCAGCCATTGGGATTTGATCTCCAAGGTGTCATGCTGGCCCTGTCCCTGGGGCACACTGAGGCCATTGAGACTGGGTGTGGTGGTCCGTACCTGTAATGCCAGTGCTTAGGAGGCTGAAAACAGGAGCATCACTGGATCACTAGCGGTCTGATCTGTGCAGTGAGACCCTATAGACTCCAATCTATCTATCTATCTATCCATCTATCTATCTATCTATCTATCCTTTTGATTAAGTTTTTTGATGAATCCGAGTTCCATAGTGATTCCTCCTCTGGCACTTCCATCCGCAATTGGGAAGGTCTTCCTTCCATTTCTCTAGTCTCTCCAACATTTATTGTTTATTTCTTGATAATAGCTATTCTTCCTGGGGTGACATGGAATCTCCGTGTTGTTTCAATTTGCCCCCTTCAAGTAACAAGTGACAATGAACATTTTTTCTTATATCTATTTGCCATTTCTACTTCACTTGAGAAATGTCTGCTCATTTCAGATGCCCACTGCTGAAATAAGTCTTTACATTTGAAGGATTTGATTTCTTTTTACTTATTAGTACACTATAGATATTAAATCTTTGTATGAGGAAAGCTGGAAATTCTGTTCCACTATGTGTGTGCCTTCTCTTGCTGTGTAGAACTTTTGAACAAGAGGAGGTTCCAGTTCATTTGTTGTGATATTTCTTGTGTGATCAGGATTTTGTTCCTAAAGTATTTCCCTACACCTATTTCTTCAAGAGTTCCTATATTCTCCCTTCCAGTAGACTTACTCTTTCTATTGTTGATATTTAGATATTTGATTCATTTTAATCTTTGTCTAGTCACTCACAAGAGACATGGCTCTAGTTTTGTCCTTTCATTATGGAAATCCGTTTTTTCACACACCAATTATTAAAGAGGCTATCTTCCCTCCAATGAATGCGTTTGGTCTCTTTGTCGAAAATAAGGTGGATAAGTATGTTTTGAATTGTGTCTGAATTCTGTAATCTGTTTCAGTGATCCTTGGATCACTAGAGTTTAAAAGGCATTGACGTTAAATCTTCTCTACACTTCTTATAGATTTGAGTAGTGCACCTATCAGGGCCTGGGCTTTTCTTTGTTAGTAAGTTTTAAATTATATGTTCAGTTTTAAAGACTAATATTGGGTTATTTACGGTCTTTTATGTCTTCTTGTTTCATGTTGACAATGTATCTAGGAATCTGTTCATTTCTTGTGTTTTCCGTTTCCTGAGTATACAAGTTCTTGATGTCGATTTTGGCCTTGTAGACATCTGCAGGAACTGTTGTGCTCTCCTATTCCCTTCAATTACATAGTAAGAAATTTTTCTTTCATTTTTGATAAGAGCTTCTCATTTTTAATCTTTCAAAGAACAAATTCACTGATTTATTCATTCCTTGTTTTATTTGTTACTGCATGAGTTTCTACTCTGATCTCTAAAATTTCGTCCTTCATATGACCTATGGGTTTATTTGCTATTATTTTGCTCAAAGTTTGAGATTTACTTTAATATTCTTTACTTTAGTTTGCTCTGTTTACCTGTGTATGAGAAATTTAAGAAAGAGATGGGATAAAATAGGTCAATTAATAGAGAGAAATATATTAGAAGCAAGCTTTAAGGACAAAGGATGATCAACAAAGCTTTGAGAGACCAGAGAATGAAAGGAAAGAAAGAAGGGAGGGAGGGAGGAGGAAGAGGAAGAGAAGGCAAAAGAGGAGGAGGAGGAGAAACAGGAAGAGGAGAAAGAAGAGGAGGAGGAGGAGAAAACAAATAAAGAACCCGATCAAGATCCTCTGCTGTTCACAGGTTTGTATTGTGTCCAAGTCAGAACTCAAAACTGTTCTGGGCAACATCATGAAGTGTCCAGTAGGATTAGTGCTAGGTGCTGTGTTGATCATGGGCTACAGATATGGAGATGAGACCATGCTTCAGCCTGTGGCTTTCTGCTGTGCTCCCAGGCTTGACCACATCTCCTCATTCCACCTGTCGCTGTCACTCCCCAGTTGCGATAGCACCCTCAGACAGACAGCCAGAGGCTGCTCCCAGTCCCTGTGCAGTTATCCTGTCCCACTCGTTACATAGCTTCTTCTATCCCACTCCTGCTGACATTATCTCCCCGCTGTCCTGCTCCTCTCTTAGGGTGGAGGAGTGTTGTCTGCTGACTCATTGTCCCTACTGCCATCAGGTCACGGCTCAAGCCGGTTTGGCCCCTGTTCTCACTTCTCTCCAGTGAGGAAGTGCTGACTTTCCGTTCATTATCCTGTCCTGGCTCAAGGCTGCTCAATTTCCACTTCTACATCCCCTTTGAAGCCTCTGCTTGCAAGACAGGAAAGGTGTGCTCTTCCACTCACTGCCTTCACCAGCATGCTGCGGTCCTTAACTTTATTATCATTAGTGGTTCCAGTTAGTCATTATGGTTCATTACACACACACACACACACACACACACACTCACACCGGTGGCCCAAGGAGGGATCAGCTTTCTGGTTATTCACCCCTGTGTATGCTGGCAAAATTTGCTGCTCAGCTGAAGTGTCTCTAGTTTGGAGGAAGGCAAATGGGTCAAGGGGGCCTTGCATCCCAAATTTGTCCTGTGTGGACTGAGTTTGCAACTGTACTGCAGTCTACAATTTTGGAGGAGCTTCACAGAATGCACATCCTGCTCTTTACTCATGCAGCAGACTCACAGACAATTCTTTTGGGTGCTTTGCCATTTTATAAAGTCCTGTGTCGATGTTTTGTTTGATCTGTAGGCTTTTATTTCAGGTTGATTTTGGCCTTAGGGTATGTGTGCCTCTCCTTCTCCCAAGTATCTGTATTTCTAATTAATTTTCTCTGAGTAACTCCAAAGTGGACCTTGCTCTGTCACCCCTGTTGATTCTCTTGACCCTCCTTTTTTTTTTTCTTTTGGTGGACATGTGGGTTTGAATTCATGATCTTGCACTTTCCAGGTAGGCACTTGTGCCACGGAGCTATCCCCTGGCTCCTCTTGACACTTTTGAAGAAGGCTGAAAATATCGTAGTGTGTGTGCACAATTAGCCTAAGCACATTCAATTTTGTAAGACTACCACAGAAATGATACTGTATCCTCCTTACCTCATGATATCACAGCATCAATACTATTTGTGTTTATGTGCTAACACTTAGGATGTGTTCTTTGGTTGGAGGCAGTTCTTACTGGATTTCCCCAATATAAAGTTGTTTCTTCCTCTATACTTTGTCTGATGTTAGCAAATATTTTGGTGATGCTACTTTGAGAATATCATTTACTGTTATTTTGCATCCATTCATAAATCTTGCTTGAACCACAATCACTATGCCTTTTTATTAAAGCGGTATCTCTGTTTTTACTTGTCTTAGTCTTAACTCTATTAGGAAAAAGCACTGTCTATGAGCTCTACTCTATACATTATTTATCTAATCAATTATTCTTATATACTAGAGACTCATGAATATTTATTGTGCTGTATGGATTGCTATATTACTCAAGTTGTTCAGCTACGGCCTTTAAGAACTCTATCAGGTTTCCTACTTTATATCTTCTATCACAATTCTCCTTAAGTCATTAATTCCAACAGGCATACAAATTAGAAATAGATATAATTTCTTTCTTGTCCCTTTTATTTTATCTCCTTTCTATCCTCCTTTGTTGCTTAATTCCCCAGTCTCATAATTCCATCTCTGAAATGTCTTCCTCATGGCTCCTCATGATATCTCTGATGATTGAGCTTTACTAATTGTCATATGAGCCACTATGTCATGTCGGTCTTATTTTTCCTAGTTTCTTCCTTGTCCACATTATAGGCTGAAATCATGTTATGAAAACAGAAAGGCCAGCTTGTTCTACACAGACTACTTCATCCCAAAGGATCCAACTGGTCTTCCTTAGCTTGAGTGTAAGACCAACCATGAGTGGCCATAATCAACTTTTTAAATTCGTTTACTCCTATGCCAATTTCCCTGTGTCTCTCCCTGGGAACTTTCCCACAATGTACTGTACTGTTTCCTTTTTTTTTTTTTTAATGGTTTTATGCTAAATAGTGACTTTCCTTAGGCTACTGCCTATAATAATTGAATAGTAGATACTAAACAGTTATTTTTACTGAGTTGGCTCACTTTGATTAAAGTTTTCCTCTATTATTTTTAGTTGCAGGTTATATAACTGCTTCAGTTATTTTTCTCTTGTTGCTGGAACAAAATACATAATCTCCCAAATTAGAAAAGAAAAGATTTATGTAGCTTACAGCTAGTGAAGATTTTAGTGTATACTCAGCTGGCTCCAAAGTAAGACACATGGAAGAGTGCCACAACTATTCATGGATGTAAAAAGCAGCAAAGAACTAAAAAGGGAGGAGAAGCAGCTTTGGCAACTAGCAAGCCTCTGTTCCTTCCTCATGTTGTGTGCAGATTACCTGCCCTAGAGTGGGCCTAGCACTCACAGCCATAATCCCTGCATTGCACCATGAATTAATGACAATGTCTAGAAGCCACCCCAATGACTGCATAATAGATTGGAGGGACATCTAGACACAAATCATAACAATAACCAATGCAAGAGTTCCTCAGCTTCTTAGTAATAATTTATACCATTATTTTCACAATTTTGTGGCAGATAATTTACATTTTTCTGGAGGAAAATGAATTATCCTGAGATACTCTGCTGGAGATCAAAGTAGGCGGTAGAGGCAGCAGAACTGTGGACAATGACAGCAGATAAGTAAATCTATTTTCTTCATGCTGATAACCTCTGCTGAGCAACTGTAGCATTGCTATTGCCACCAGCACGGCGTCATCCCTTAACCACCCTATTGACTTAGGCCATCCAAGCTACCACAACTACAATTGCAGAACTCAGATTACAGTACCATTGAGGCTGCTAGAACCTGCGTCATCAAATCCGGTGTCAACAAAAGAAAGTTGCCATCACGTCACACCAGCATCAGCAGCACCAGGATGCGCTGCCACATTAACCTGCCAAACACTACCGGGTCAATAACTCTGCTAAGAAAATCACAGATGTTAGCTCCATTTTCCTTCATAATATGTCGTGATACATGAAGAAATTAAACAAGTTGCCTCCAAATCACTCAGTTGATAAGAGCTGACAGTTGAAAATATTGGACCTGCGTAGTCTGTACCTTTAGAACAATGCTTATTCACATTATGCATGGAAAAAAACTGAATAAAGAGAGATAATATATGATATAAACTATGCACTAAACCTCAACCTAAGACTGTGGTACCTGTGGCTTTTTTTTTCTGTCCTTTAAGCTTTTGAATTTTCTTTATTTTAGTTATCTATATCTGTATCTGTATCTGTGTCTGTATCTGTATCTGTGTCTGTGTCTGTGTCTTTCTACGTCTATGTCTACATCTACATATATATATATATATATATATATATATAATCTATATCTATCTATATATCTATATCTATAAAAGAGAGAAAATGAGCACCAAGACCCAGAAAAAAGTCTTAAAATATACAGCAAGAGAGATGCTTTCTCTAATCCCTCAAAGTCAACTTGAAAAGAAATGAAGTTATTCACTTTAATTCACCCTTTTAAGAGTGTGTGGACTTCATGGGTTGTCTCAAAATCAACACAGAGGATTCATTTATTACCACAATCCCTAGCTGCACAACAGCCAAAAAGGAAGAGCTCTGAGCCCATGATTTGGAAGAAAATCTAGTCTTCCAAAGTGGTTGACACAGCACAAAGCAATGAGGCAGAGAACGAGGATGGCGGTGCCAGAGGGCAAAGGCAAGTGACCAAATCTGCTTTAATCTCAGTGGTGGGAATGGTTTGGACTTGGCTTGAGTGAGGTGAATTAGTTTCATATTTGAGGGATGAAACGGTTTCTAGCTTCTAAATGCACCCCCCCCCCCTTAGGTGAGGCAAGGCAAGGACTGACCGTGAAGAAGAAACAAAGCTGACACTAACTGAAAAGGGTTTAGCATTGGGACTTCCAGAACTGGATATAAAGAGAAGACTGGCCTCAGAGCCTTTGGCTTCATTTCTACAGTTCTGATATCTAGATTAGATGCTCTCACAACATCATAGTTTTTTACTGGTGTAATTTCTGGGCCCCTCTCCCCTCTTTCTCTAGCATTCCCTGGACCCTAAAGTCCCATTTTGGACAAAAGTACAGGCTTAAATTCTACTCTAGCCATACTGTAGACATCTGGACACACAGACATACAGCACGTTGCATTGCAGCCCATTTCTAGATCCCCATTAGAATACGATCCAGTATGGGAAGGAAAAAGAAAAACATACAGGGAAATTGTGGGCTTTGTTTTTTAACTTAAATGAAATGAAAAGAACCATAATCTATGAAATCTACACTTTTTTTCCCAGGGCAATTCTACTTTAGGTCCGCCATCTTTATCTCCTTTACAGTCTATTTCTATGCATACTAATCACCAAATTTTAACTATGTTCTACCTTTGAGACCAAAGAATGGACCCATAAGTTACTTCTTTAAGCATTTCTTTTGTCTTCAGCAATATAGGAGCAGAGCTTATACATTGTTTTGCTTTCTCAAATTGTCTAAATTTGTCATCAAAAAACAAGTCCACTTTACCTATGTACATATAATCATGAAATTTGTTCTATACAGCCCAAGAGGAAATGGACTGGTGGGCAGGAAGAGAGAGCGATAGAGAGACAGAGAGACAGAGAGAGGGTTGGAGTTATTTAGTAAAATGTCATGAGAAAATAACACTCTTGTCACTTATGCATAGACAAAGAATAACCTGGAAACCAAATACTACAGTGACCTACAGCGAAATAAACAGTAAAGGCTCTAAACCTAGAGTCTTCTTCAATTAAACATCTTTGTTTTTTGGCGTAGCCCCGAAAATTATTATTGTGCACATAGAGTCTGTCATTAAAGCATTCTAATTGTGGCCTTTATCTATCTCTCATCCAATGGTTCTTCTTTCTATTATTTGCTGTCATGAGCCAAATTCATGTCTCTAAGGCTCTTCACTTCCTACTTATCTTGATCTACCAATGCACTATGTCAAGGGAATCCTTTGGTATCTAAATTCTAGTCGCCTTAATACAAAGTCATCCACACTTCGCTTTCATTATATAAGGGATTATAAATACCCAAGTGTGAATTTAGAGGCTGTTCACAATAGCTCATGGTTTTCTCTGCCAACAGTATCACATACATTTTATCTTGTGTGTACACTTGAGGCAAGCTATCACCTCTGTTTCCCACTAATGTTCTTCCTTAAAGATTTTTTAGTCCTTGTTTACAGTACATTCAGCTAATCATCTTGGGAGTGGGCACATGTACATATTGTGGCTTATTTTTTTTAACTCCCCTTCACCTTTCATAACCCCTTTAATTTACTTATTTATTTATTTGGTACAGGCTCTGCAAGGTCTCACTACACAGATTGGACTCATAGTGATCCTCCTATTTTTAACCTCCCAAGTGATAGGATCACAGGTGCCTACCATCATGCCCAGTCTCATTTGCCATCTTAGTGCACCCCAGGAGCAGGACAGGCATAGAACCTCGGTCCTTGCATCTGCCTAAGCAGGCATTCAATCTGCTGAGCTATCTGGCCAGATCTGAATCTTTAATTTTAAGTGATTTAATTTTTTGAGACTTTAAATCTTCTGGGTATTCTCCACTCCTGGTGGGAATGCAGACTGGTGCAACCATTATGCAAAGCAGTGTGGAGGCTCCTTAAAAAACTAGAGCTGGAAATCCCATTCAATCCAGCTATCCCCCTACTGGGAATTTTTCCAGGAAAACTGAAAACATCATATCATAGTGATATCTGTGCAACTATGTTTATAGTAGCACAGTTTGATAGCTAAATCCTGAAAACAACCAAAATGCCCATCACCTGAAGATTGGTTGAAAAAGATACGATATTTTCATAAAATGGAATACTATTCAGCTATAAGGAATGATAAACTAGAAGACTTCATATACAAATAGATGTATCTTGAACACATACTCATTAATGAAATAAACCGGACCTACATATGCAAATATCGTATAGTCTCCCTATTTTAAGGACCCAAAAGAAGAAATAACTTAATGAATTAATTTTGGGTGCCACCAGAAATCAATCTCAGGACCTTGCGTTTTCCACAGTCTCAATCCCTATGTTTTTTTTTTTTTTTTTTTTCTTTAGAAGAGTGACTTAAATTCAAAATCCAATTGGAAGAATTTAAAAAATTAATGTTTATTGAAAGCATTAGTGTTTAATAGTTTGATCAGTCTTACATACCTATGTCTGTTGATCTATACTGATCTGATGATGAAAATATGTAATTCAACCATGGTTAAAGTTTTCTTGTCTTGAAATTCTGTACTATATGTACCCTTATCACAGTTTTTTCTGCTATTTTTACCCTTAAAAACATAATAAACAAACAAACAAACAAACAAAATAAATAAATAAATAAATAAATAAATAAATAAATAAATATTCTGGGTATTAGTCCTCTGTCTGAGGATGTTTCAGGCTGTGTCTAGTTTCCCTTTCCCCCAAAATCTCATACAGTGATGGGGTTGGTTTTTTGGAGGTAGCTGACTTTAGAGTGTGTCATGCTTGGATTAAGGATGGGTGCTTACCAAGTGAGTCCACTGATTGGTTTGGCAACTACCACAGGCTAGGTAGCTCAAGGAGGATAAGAAAAGAGCAGGATGAAAATGCTATTGTCTCTTGTCCTTCTCTTGATTTTTCTGTGATCTCCTTGCTAGACACTGTTCTTCCCCTATGATTCCCCTTTACCATATTACCATGCCCTGATGCCACATTTCTCCATCTATAGATTATCTTTTCACCCTACTAATTGATTCTTTTGCCATATAGAAGCATTTCTATTTGGCACACACCATCTGTTGATTCTTGCTGTTAACACTTTTGTCTTTAAGTGTTATACTTAGTTCATTTTCCAGTAGATTTAATGTTTCTGTTTTACTACTTAGACCTTTGAGCCATTTTATTTTGATTTGATATATGGTGAGAGATAAGGGCCCATTTTCATTCTTCTGCAAAAATATACCCAGTTTTCCCAGCATCACTTATTCTATACGCTTTCTTTCCTTCAATATATACTTTGGACCGCTTTGTCAAAGATCAAACAGCTGGATGCATCCAGGGATGTTTGAAAAACAGTTCCACCCACCTGGAATTCTACCTGCTCCTGAACTTTGCATCCTTACATCATCAGCATGAACTACCGTTGTTCAGCACCTCCACCCATCCTCTCCAGCCTCATCACTAATGACACCCTCTTGCCATCTCTACATGTCCTCCACGTTCTAGGGAATCCCTTCCTCATTCCTTT
Organism: Myocastor coypus; assembly: GCA_004027025.1. NCBI lineage: Eukaryota > Metazoa > Chordata > Mammalia > Rodentia > Myocastoridae > Myocastor > Myocastor coypus. Next base: position 42,109 of record PVJA010012062.1, read on the forward strand.
CTCATATAAAAGCCACATTATTTTATTCATTTATTTCAAGGCAATACATAGCATTATTTTATACTCATCTTGTCTCTAGTGTTGATCTGTGATATCCTTGAGGACAGTGGCTTCCTCAGGTTCTTCACTTTATCCCCAGTGCCTAGTGTGGACACAGACGAGTATGCTCAACACACTGAAAGGACCTAGCAATGCTGAAGACTGAAAATGAAAGCAAAAAGGAAGTCTATCATAAGAGTCAGACGTAGCTCTAATCAAAACAAACATAATCCCTGAATAATCATAATTCATAACCTTATTTAGATAGCAAAAAGGCAAAGACAGGCTGGGTTTTCTCCCTTAATGTTTATCTGTGCAGGCCTTCTGTGCATTGTAGTTATGTCTTAGTCTTGCTGAGAATTATTTTATTTTTCTTCTTTTCCTTGGCCCTCCCCGACCTGTCTTTATTTTAACAATGTTCTTAAAAAGTTGAGAATGGTTTATCTTAGCATTTATAAGTTTATTTGTGGATCCAATTGTGAAGCTCATCATGTGAGTTTTATGAGAAGTCTGAGTCTATTGTCTTTAGAAAACAAAAATGATTAACAGTGATTTGTTTTGTTACCCAATTGTTTAAATTATAATAACTCCTCATCTTAGTTTTCTAAGTACAGCTGTGTTTACGGATTAAGATCTACTGACTCAAATATTTACAGTGTTCCAAAATTACGAGAACATACAGTGTCAGGAATTTTCCATATGCTACTCCCATGGACTAGAGAATGTTTCTGTTCATCTGGAAGAGAAAGCTTTAGGACAAATCTAAAGGGAATTGGAAGATCTGTATGGCTTTATCTTCAGATAGACACCAAACAGAATTCCTCTGAAGAAGGAAAACATTGGTTGACAATGACCACATTAACATGTGATACCTGCCCATTTTAAAGGCATAAGCAGACAGTTTATGGCCCTAAGACCAAAAGGGACAGAACTTCCTATTATAAATCTACTTTCTGGCTGCTAATAAATCTCTCTATAGCTAAAAAAATAATAATAATAATAATAATGCTTCTGCCCTTACATATTTGAAGTTCAACTAGCATAGCATGAAAATAGTCCCAGTATTTTCTAGTTCTATGACCTTCACAAAGGTCTTTATCTTTCTGAAACATTTTTTTTCTTATCTATAGCTGGAAGGTTATTGAAGGGATATGAAAATATGTGGGATCTACTTGCACAGATGTTCATGGAGAGCTCTTTGGCCTCTTTTTCCTTAAGTCAGGTTCTAACCTTGGTTCCACTGGTTTATACATTGGCCTTTTTCTCTCCAGGGGAAGCTTGTAAAACTGTAGGGAGAATACTGTCTTTGGAATAAGAGAATCTGGGTTCCAGATTGGCAACAGAAGAACTGTCATGAGCTTAATTGATCACTTGCTGCTCTGATCTCAAAGTGAATTTTATCTTCTTCGTGTGCTCATTCCTTGACTGGCTATTGGCAAGAAACATGTTTTCTGTGATATCCTATGCTGTGGCACAATGACAGGTTTTCATTAAAATCTAGAATGTGTGTGTGTGTGTGTGTGTGTGTGTGTGTGTGTTTAAGAAATTGAAATAGGCATGGAAGGAAGTAAAGAAAAAAGAAAGTGAAAAGCAGAAAAGGAAGAATAGAAGAAGAAGAAGAGAAAGAAAGGAAGAAGAAGACGAAGAAGAAGAGGAGAAGAAGAAGAGTAGAAACCTACAAGTTTGACTAAGCAAGCTTATCTCACATAATTCATGTTAAATGGTAAAACCACAATAACTCCCTATCTCTCATATTTCTACGGCACTGTATAGTTTACAAAGTATTTCTTTTTCATCTAACTCAATGCTTTAAAATTGTTTGAGCTAGGTTGGATAGACACAGCTACTCAACCTGATGAGTGACCAATTACTTGATAGGTAATTTATTTATCCAACATTTTGCATTACTGATTTGTACATTAGGCTGCGGTCCATGTTTGCTAAGATAAAGTGTAGAACTCTTGCTAGTGTCACATGCAAATGTGGATACACTTGAAATTGTGAAAATAAATATAAATTTCAACTAAAATACTGAAAAATGACTCAGTTGAGCTAATTGAATAAACCAGCTATGAATGTATTAGTTGTCTAGAAATGGGAAAAAATTCTCATAGGCATGGCAAATATCCTTGCCTGGGAACACCATGCATGACCTAAATAGTAGCACAAATCTAGTTACTCTTCCTCTTTGTAGCCTTAGCTTAGAAGGTAGGGAGCGAGCATTTGAAATCAGATAAACCTGTTGCTCAGTAGCCACTTACTATTTTACCCATTCTGTGACTATGAATTACATGAACTGCTTGAGCCGTGTTTTCAATCTCAAAATGGCAATTATAATCTTTACACATCAATTACAAAGCATAAGTGGAGTAAAGATATTGTGGAAGGCACCATGCATGGTATGCACACCACCGTAAATAAAAGAAAAGAAACTTTTTTGCACTCTAGGGGAGAAATCAGATTTTCTTCCATCCTTCTCTCCATGTATATGTAGACTGTGGCTTTTTCCTGGTACTCTGTAGACACACAAGAAGTATGGTCCCCCAGCAATGACCTGACAGCACGTGTAATCCTTGAGAATGCTGAAATGGGTCATTCCCCTGCATGGGAACACTCTGTGCCTCACAGTGGAGAAGAGGTCACAGGGTGGCAGCGGAGTCTTGTGGAACCCTGCTTGCTCTAAGACCCTCATCTTCCTGGAAGCATTGTTGCCCAATAGTTCCTACAAACATCAGAGTGCTTGGCTTTTGCTCTCCTTTCTGACAAGGCTGACACTTATGAAAATGAACACATGAGCAAGCATCTGTTTGTTCACATGTCCATCGCCACAAACACTCATTCACTTAATCAAAACATCTTAAATCCCAGCATGTGCCTCATCCCAGGCTGATTTTGCAATTTGCTGATGACTCTGAGGCCAAAGGCACTAAACACTCAGCATCCCATCTGCACCCTAAAGAACACAGCAAGGGGCTGGGTCTAAATTCCCATTAACATCTTAAGTTCAAAAAGTTGGTTTCTTTATTGACACATCTCTTTATTTCCTTGTATGACGAAAGGGATGGTTCCCCCTGTGATGGGTTTGTAGAAGGATGGCTGAAGGAGTATTGCCCTATGCCCAGATCAAGACTTTCCTTCTTTAACACAGTATTTGTTGGCAATTATAATTTAACATATTTTAAAGGGTAATAAGAAGACAGAACGGCTACCTAGGGCATTTCTCCTTCACTGCCAAGTGCACAAACAATTCATCGTTTTAAAATAAGTGACTGAGAGGAGGAGGGGAATGGATGCCATTATTCTGCCTTGACTTCTTTGAATTCCTCAGCACTTGCCAAATTCTAAATCATGGAAGGCTGAGCAGTTCCAGGGACCCAAGGAGTTGCAACATTTTGATAGGTAAGGATTCAGAAAAATGTACTAATACAGCCTCATTTTTTTTCAGTAAAGCTCAGTAAAATGTACTTTAAAAAATCAAATATATGACATAAAGTATGGCACATCTACATATGGTGGCACATGCCTATAATTCAAGCATTCAGGAGGCTGAAAGAGGATTGCTGAGTTCAAGCTCCGTCTAAACTACATAGTGAAACTATGTCTCAAAAAATCAAACCAAAACGAACAAACAAACAAATCTCTGGAAGACTAGTAAGAGTGAAAGGAAGAAGGTGCAGAAACACAATGTTAACAGGAACAGAGTTATTTGTGCCCATGGGTCTGACTGGACAGTTGGAGGAACAGTATTTCTGGGAACCAGAGAGAGAGCTACTATTGCTGTAGAGATGCTCTCTGATAGATGCTGTGATTTCATATAAAGAATGAGCCATTTTCTGTGAGCTGATAGGGAGGGTAAGGCTAAGACTCTGGATCTGTTTTCCTGACCTCCGAACCTGAGCACTTTCTCTGCTCCAAACTCCTATGAGTGGCAGTGGCAAAGGGGCCCAACCAAGGCCACATGGAGAGACTAGTCTCTTGATTCAGGGAAAAGAGGGAAGAAGCAAGGAAGAATGGCATAAAGGCAGACTACCCACATTTTCATCTTAACAGGAAACACCAAGACTGTAGGAAGAACAAAGGTATTTGTGTATAGGTATAGTTGAGATGGAAACTACTGGTTATACAGCAATTACTGTGTAGGCAGGAATGATGTTCTATGCTTTCATTTATTTCAGTTAACTTTCTCCATGTGTACATGGACCTTTAGAAGCAGATATTTTGTCTACTTAAATGGAAGAAATATGCCAGAAAGGTAACTCAGAAATTCCAGTCATGACAACAATTCAATATACTGTTGTTAGCTCCAGGATAGAAGGGACTCCAGGAACTAAATGATATAAAGAGGGCTCTAAGAACTAAGGGCTCCTCAGAGAGCAGCGAACCTGGAAATAAGGACTTTAGTTCTACTGTGTCAAAAACCTGGATTCTGCCAATATTCTAAATGATCTGGGAAGCCAGTTCTTTTTCAGACTTTAAATAAGAACCCAAGCCACTATGATGCTAAGAAACTGGCTTAACTTACTTGGGCTTTTCTCTATTTTAAGGGTGAGAAAATGTATGTATACTGTTCAAATTTATTATCCTTGTAATTAGTTGCAATAATAGCACAAAACAACTCCAGAAGAACTTACTCTTTGAGTAGGAACTTGAAGAACTGCAATTTATGATGTTCTTCCTGAAGCACACAAATAATCTTGATGAGGTTGGATTAAAAACAAAACAAAACAACAACAAAACACTCATAACCCACTGTTAAGGTAAATGCTCATCACGACTTTTCAAAATAGCTCAAAACCAGTAAGAGGCTCAGTTGTCTGGTTAATAGACATGTTAAATAGGCATGAACTATGGCAACTATAATGACCAGCTACAGCAAAGACACATCTGGAATCTTGTTAGTAGTTCAAGGGGCTGGCAAGATAGTTCAGCAAACTAAGTGCCTGCTTAGGCAAGCCCAGGGACTAGAGTTCAATCCCTGGGACCACAAGCTGCCACCCCCTCCAGGCATGCTGAGCTGGCCATGGAATCTGAGTGTGGTGGCACACACCTATAATCTCAGCACTGGGAGGATGAAAACAGGAGGATCACTACGAGTCTGAGATACATGGTGAGATGCTGTACTAAATGCATTTTTTAAAAAGGAATTCAGAAGCTCAGGCTGAATCCCAGACCTAAGACAATTCAACAAGTTTTCCATTTAATATGTAAACACATGAACACTTGAACAATAAGCCAATATATTAAGGAAAGAAAGAGACAGACAGACAGACAGACAGACAGACGGACGGACGGACGGACGGACGGACGGACGGACAGACAGACAGACAGACAGACGGACGGACAGACAGACAGAAAATATTCAACAGTACCAAAGCACATTATTTAGAACTGCTCTTTTATTGAATAAGGACAGTTACTCAGGGTGATGTGGGAAACAGAAACTGAATCATATTCAGAATGTTACAGCATGGAACAACAAATGGGTAGCAAAGGAACTAGGCTTCAGGTACCCTTCTTGTCTATATCTATTGTTGACATAGAGCACTTAGCTGGGGCACTTTTGAGTTTACTTCTGTGTCCTTCTCTGCATGAGGCCTCTATGGCACATCCTGTGCTTCCATGACTGATGCCCTCAGGCCCTCCTCATCACAGGCTTACTCTTGTTTTCTCACCCAGAAGAAGCACATTGTGCAGGAATAATACACCTTCGCTTCCACTTACATAAGCAGAGCCACCGGTGTTGTAAACATGAAAAAAAAAAAAAAAAGTATGGATCCATTTATAAATATTTTAAGTGAGGATTTTGCATGACAGAATATCTACCTGGGGACAAGGTTCTGTGGTTTCAACACTTATAACCTCGCTTCCCAGGATTTCCGGGAGGGCCTTTCATTTCCTTGTTATTTTAATGAACACACAATTCCAGAGCAAATGTCCAAAACATTTCGTTTCTTTACCATTCATGAACTCTTCACCAGTTTTGCAACTTCTATTAACTGTAATGGTTTTCGCTGAATGTCTCTTCTGAGCGTGCTGAAAGCTCACCTAATTGGGTCTACCTGAAATAGCACTGGACAGAGGGCCGACCTTTGACTCAGTACCTGATTATCTCATCGTTCAAGGTTCAGCTGAGTTAATAGATGCTCCTTCAGGCCATCTCCACTGCCCTGCTGCCTCTAAATGTGTTTCTCAGTTTGTTACCTCTTAGCTTATATATATTTCTGATTTAGTTGCAGACAGAAGGGCTATATTTATTAACCTAACAGCTGTCACAAAACTTCTTTCCAGGGTTGAAGCACTTCGATTAGCTCCTTGTCAAGGAAGGGGACAGAGACCCTCATAGCATGGTCAGAGCCAGGAAGATAAAAATAAAATAAAGAGACTTAAATTTCTGAGCACTGAGGCATCAGTGAAATTGTGACATAGAACCTAGTGGGGAGGGGAAAATAAGAAACAATAAGAGAAGGAAGCCTGAATCGCAGGTTCATTTGGAGCTTAGACCTTGGATCAAAGTCGTGTGCATATTTAGCCATTGATGGCACCACTGCAGTTCTAAATCTTTCCCTGGACAAAAGAATGCATGAGAGGTGTATTGGTCAGGGTTTTACTTAGAGGAATAGAATATATATAATATAAGGAATGGATATTAACAGAAAATATACACTCTATAAGGAATTATAAGATTGGCTTACAATAGTTAGCCACAGAGTCAGATGAGGAAGTGCACACAAGGCGTCTGCATGCTCCGGACTGAAGAATTCAATCCCGAGGTCTGGACTTCACTGCAGCACTCCGTGTAAGTCTCTGTCCGGCAGCTGATGGGTCTGCGACAGAAGACTGAAGCATCTGTAATGAACGCTGCAGAGTCTGTGATGGATGGCAAAAGATCCAAGCTGGAGGCTGAAGAGTCTGCGCTGCAAGCCAGACGATGACGTCCAGGCTGAATGCAAAGACTGAAGCTTTGAAGTGAAGTGTTGACTCCTTCTTCAGCCCTTTAAAAAGTTTTTTTGTGCTCAGTCATTCTGACGTGGGCCCATTGTGCCCTAGGGTGGAACCAATCATACCCCAGGATGGGCCCTTGATCCCGCTCTAGGGAGAAAGCCAGTCATATCTTAGGCAGGCCCAGGTCACGTTCCAGGGAGGAACCAATTGTACCCCAGAGTGGGGCTCCCACCTACAGGGAACCACGTTGCTGAGTCATTCAGCCTAGTTGACACATTGTATCAACCACTAAAATAGGTTTCCTGGGAAATAATCCTGTGGATGTCCAGGCACATGTATAAATGTAAGTGTATTTAAATTACTTGGGAGAACTCTTTCCATAGCTCCCTGTCTAGGAAAGGGCAACGAACAGTCTGAGTAACCGATATAAGTATACAGAGAGTAAGCTTCAGAAATAATGCCTAGGTACCACTTACAGAGCTATGTCAGGCACCAGATACTTTTCAAAGTTTTTCTCAGTACACTATCTCATGATATTTCCAAAAGCCACATAGATATGCTGCATCTTATCAATTTTCTTTTAAGAAAACTGAAGCCTGGAAGGATTAGGTGAATGCCAAATTTAGAATAGGATACACTAACACTAGGATTCTGTTCCTGAAAAGCTCTGTTCTTTACCAACTATTATCAACCGCAAGAATTTTACTAAGGATAAAATAAAAGTGACTATGAAATCATAGGGCTGCCTATTAGGCTTAAAATGTAGATCCTTGAGTTCCAGAGTGACAAATACGCACTCTTTCTTTGTACAATACCTTAACGATGTGTAGCTATCAGAATGTGTGCTTATGTATGCACTTATTGCTTTTTTATCAGTTAATGTCTTAAGGTATTAAAAGCTTAAAGATGAAGTAGCTAGTAACGATGAAGAAGTTCTAGAGGTAAGTCTATTAACATCAGTAAGTATTGGGTTTCAATGAGAACAAATTTTTTGTACCAATAATGATTTTTAAAAAATGATCATGTTGATACCCTGTGCTTGTGGTATAACTACTAGGAGGATAACAACATGCACTGTATGAAATACTAGAAATGTACTTACTACTAACGTGCTTTGAAACTGTCACATTGTTATTGCTTATTAAACGCAATAAAAAAGTAAGTATTGGGAAACAGAATGCTCATAAGTGAGAATGATCCAGGACAAAAGAAGAGCTGGTGAGGTAGTTCAGCAGACCATGCACCTGTGCTGGTAAGCCCAGGGACCAAGGTTCCATCCCAGGTCCTGCACGCTGCATGGGCCCTGCCCTCCAGAATGTGCCCAACCCTACACTGGGTCCCAGTGTGGTGCCACATGCCTGTAATCCCAGTGCTGGGGAATCTGAAAACAGGAGGATCACTATCAGTTTGAACTGCATAGTGAGACCCAATACCAAATATATAAAACAAAACAAAACAAAAAGAACAACAACAACAACAACAAAATGAATCTCACAACCCAAACAGAAGCAGTCAGTATGAGAAAATCAAATGCTAGGTCAGTTTTGTGGAGTCGTCATTGTATTCTGGTCCAAAATAGTGCAATAAAGATCAATAACTCTGTGTTAAACACACATTATTCAGTATAGCTTCCATTTTGAACACAAAATTATGAAAAATAATCCAGGGGAAACACTCCAGCATCCATGTGTAAAGTGACCAACCACATGATGAAGCCAAAGCCTCTATCTAATTTGGAGGAGCAGTGACTTTGGTACCCACCCTGAAACTGTGGTCACATCATGCTGTGCTCTATAGTGGGAATACCAATCATTTGTGTTCAGAAATACTGTAAGTTTTATTACATTCTTTGTAAGAGTTGCTTTGGCCACCACCTGGAAAATATCTGGCAATTAGAATGAATTTCGAATCTAAAGTAAAGCAGGTCTGGTTTGAAAATAGTATTATGTGTAGAATATTCACTCATCATCCGGGGGAGCAAGCTGGAGGGGGCTTTCCCACGCCTGTATTATCTGTCTCTGCTTTGTAGAGAGGACCATGGTGCATCACAGATACCAGCTCTCGTTTTTCATATCCTGCCGGCATCGCCTACGAGACAGAAATAGTATTCATAGAAAGCCACAATTACCTCATTTAACTGGCTCGTTTGTGTGAGATGTGCCTTGCCTCGCAGCGACTGCACAGGGCCAGAAGTCCAGCAAACAGAGCTGCTGCTTGTCCAAGAAATGGTTCCACAAACACGGGAGGACAGCATGTTCCTGAGCAGATTGGGACCCTTGGCTCTTCTGTGGGTGTTTTGTTTTTTAGGCCAGAAAATGTGTCCGAAAACTCCGGGGGATTTCCCAAGCTCAGGCGGCCAGGCTTCCTCTGACATCATCTCTGAGTGATGGGGTGCAGAGAGAGGGTCACGCACAAGGCAGTCCAAGGACAGCTCTAGCACGATGGTGGGAAATGGGAGAGCTAATGTCAAAGTGGCCCGAACAACAAGAAGAGCTTTCTGAAACAGTGCCGGGCACATGGAGGACATTCGAGTAGTTCTTGAATGATATTCTGAGCGACTAAATGACTGGACTCCCACCCGTACAGACAGTAAGTGGCCGAGATGAGATTACACTTGGGGGGTGACTGACTGACCTGGATTGCCCAGGTTTGAAAGGATCCTGTGCACTTGAAGCATTATATGTTAAAATCAAGAGAGAGAGAGCCAGGCAAACTTTCCCTGAGTTTGTCACCTTAATTCAACCAGACTTGTCTTCAAAGCTCATGTATTTTGTCATAAGACAAAGCCCTTGTACAAGGGATGCCTGTCCATTTTCTGATATCCTCATAACTCGTATTCTGAATATCTGCTTTGAAGATAACAGTACACTGACGTATTAGCTTCTGCGTGTCACTTACCATTCTGCTATGAAATACTGCTTTACATTTTTCCATAAAATCAAATAATCCTTTCCTCAAGAAGATCTGAGTTTGGAAATGGAAACAAGATACATTAATAGACAACTGTCATATAAATTGGATGGGAATACTTGCTTTACAAAAGAAGTGTAGAAACTTAGACAGCCATTGTTCACCAGTTACAGCCATGCTTCCTCCATAGAGCACTCTAGCTTTGCATGGACACTATTTCCATTGAGCAAGCCAGTAACAAAATTACATTCCTCTTGGCAAAGAATGGTTCAGAAATCATCATGTGACATACTTTTGGTCAGGGAAATAAATGAGGAGGAGTGATAGACACATTCTTGCAAAGGGTTCCTTGTTCTCATGGAGAAAGTGATGTGAACAGTTCCTATCAGCCAGTGTGTTTATATCAGTGTATGACCTTTGGACTGTAATGGTATTTTGTATTTACCAAGAAAACTAAAGCTACTATGCAAGATGGAAATGGCGGGAAAAGCCGGAGTCTTTAATGATATTATCGAGCTATTAAATCAACTGTTCCTAGAGCAATGACAAATAAGGACCTGTAAGATTATATATTGCCTTTGTTATTAAAGCTATGGAAGAAGCTGGGTAATCCCAGCACTCGGTAGGCTGAGGCAGGAGGATCAGTGTGAGTTCGAGACCAGCCTGGGCTACAAAGTGAGCTCAAGGCCAGCCTGAAATGCATAGAGAGACCCTGTCTCAGAAAGACAAAAAAATAAAAATAAAAATAAATAAAACTATGGAAGAAAACATCTTGTGCTATATAGTCAGTAATATCTGGATGGATACAACATCGAAAATGTAGTGATCAATTAGAAGAAGATGAAGAAGAAGAAGAAGAAGAAGAAGAAGAAGAAGAAGAAGAAGAAGAAGAAGAAGAAGAAGAAGAAGAAGAAGAAGAAGAAGAAGAAGAAGAAGAAGAAGAAGAA
>PVJA010012063.1:0-28832 GCA_004027025.1 Myocastor coypus
GGTCTCACTGTGCAGTTCAGGCTGGCTTTGAGCTCACTTTTGTAGCCCAGGCTGGTCTCGAACTCGCAGCCATCCTCCTGCCTCAGCCTCCCAAGTGCTGGGATTACAGGCGTGAGCCACCATGCCCGGCTGATATATTGACTTCTGCGTCTTAAGCCTACCTCAGAGAGAGGAAAAGAGGTGAGAAATAGTGTGGTCATCAAGCTACACATCCTAGTGCTGTTTGTAAGACTCAGTCCATTTCCTGAGTGAATGCTCCTCAGATGGTTGTGAATGTGCTACTTTCAAGAGTTGTGTGAAAGTAAACTTGGACAACTTTTGTGTTTTCATTGCTTTGTGGAGTTCTTCTCTCCAGAGTTCTCACTTCTGGAACATTTTGAAGTGTTATGTACTTTTTATTATGGAAAATTTCTAGCATGTATCAAAGTGGAGATAGCACAGTAATGAAGTCCCATGTACCCATCAAGCCAGGGGCAGCAGGCATCAACCATGGCTGATACTGTTTCATTTTGCACTGGGAATGCAGAGCCTGAGGCCAAGACCTGTGGACACCTTGCCTAAGGGGACTTTGCCACAGGGAGAGGCAGGCCATGGTGCGTTGCTGAGGTGTCTGCTGCAGAGTGAGCTGACTGCACACAAGAGCCCCTGCATGCCACTCTTCAGGCCCATGCAGGGACACAGCCCCGTGTCCTTTTGATGGAGGGAGCATCAGGCAGAGCGCTAGAGCACTGTGCTACCTGTGTCATTGGAAGGAATGTCTGGAATGGTGACAGGAGCCCAAAACATGGTACAAGGAGAGAGGTTGCTAGGTGCTAGAGCTGGAGACTAGGACAGGTGTGGCCAGAGCATTTCAGTTTCTTTTTTTTTAGAATTTTATATTTTATTTATTTTTATTTTTTTCTTTTCCCCTTTCTTTTCTTTGAAAGTTGACATATTGCATATTGTCCTATTTACCTATTTATTTTCTTGTTTCAAAACCTTTGTTTGTTTATTCACTCATATTTATGGCCAGCTCAGCCCACCCCAAGGGCACGGCTGGCGCAGCATGTGGTGCCGGGGATTGAACCGCAGTCCCTGAAGCCGCCCAGGCTTTCCCAAGCAGGTGCTTTAGACCACTGAGCCATCCCGCCGGGCCCAGCATTTCAGTTTCTGATACACATCTGTATTCTGCCCCAAGGCCCTATTCCCCTTGCCATGGTGGATCAGGATACACATTTTAAAAAAAATTATTTTATTTTATTTTTTTCTTGTTTCAGAATTTTTGTTTATTTTCATGGCCGGCTCAGCCTGTCCTCAGGGCAGCGCTGGCGCAGCATGTGCCGGGGATTGAACCGAGGTCCCTGCAGCTGCCCAAGCTTTCCCAAGCAGGTGCTTTAGACCACTGAGCCATCCTGCCGGGCCAGGATACGCATTTTTAACAAGCTGTTCAGGGGCTTTCAATGCATCTTCTAGGGTGGTGTTTGCCACTCTTGGTTGTAGTCACTGGTTTTCGGTCTGGGATTGGCAAATTGTTAAATTCTGCAGGCCGGTCTAGTCTAGGTCTCCCTCTGCTGGTCATTATGAAGATTACAGCAAGGGTCTCCACTCTAGGCCACCTTGAGTCCTCAGATTCCAGTCACAGCTATTTGTGTCTGTGCCTGTGACTCACGAGAGAAGGAGGGCTCTGCTGTGCTCCAGGCAAATCCTCACAGCCTTGGGATGAGCCCCAGTCCTGGTTAGACCAAAGCAGATCTTAAATCTCCTCTTTCTTGTTATCTTCAGGTGGAATCAATCATGTCCTCTCTGGTTCTCTTAAATGATGGCATGGTGGGGCAGGGTGGGGAACCATGCTGCTAAGGTGATACTTTGCCCACCCAATGCTTGGTCCAGGTGGCAATGGCTAAAGCTGACCTTTACTCCCTGCCAGGCCCTGTGCGAAATGGGTAACATTATTAACTTGCTCACCAAGCCCAGTGTGGTGGTACACGCCTATCATCCCAGCACTGCCGAGGCTGAGGCCTGAGGATCACTATGAGTTTAAGACAGTCTGAACCACAGAATGAGACCCTGTATCATAAACAAAAATAAAAACTCATCATCACAATTCTGTGAGATGGGCATCATTATCATCTTCACTGTACAAATGGGAAAACTGAGGCACGAAGAGTCTAACTGAAGTCATCAGGTAAGAGGCAGGGCCTGCATCCCAGGCAGGCTGGGGCAGCGAATGTTACTGTGAATCTTGCTATAGTACCTGGGCACCAGTAGGTACTTGGCATTGACGATCAGCCCTCATGAGCAGATGAGAGGCTGAGGCCCAAAGAGCTGAGGAAGTGTGGCAGGTTGGCCTGCCCACCCCATGGCTCCTTAGCCAGGGCTTCTGATGGCAGAGCTGCAGAGTCTGCGCGATGCCACCCACATCACATGTTCCAAAACTCCTTCCTGTTAGCTTGAGCATTCGGGGAGAGATGATAGAATCTGAGCTTTAACAGGCACTTAAAGTTGGTGCTGATTCACAAGAAAGATTGAGAAATCTTGTTGCCAAGCTTCTCACCCATTAGAGACCATCATGCAGGTGACTTTTGATAAAACCTACTTGAGAATGAGTCTCTTCCTCTCTATGATGGCTAAAACTGCATTCTGTGCAAGTAACGGACTCCTGGGCAACAGTAGTCTTTTCTTTTTGTTTAGTAAAATGCCCAGAATGTGACACTCTCCAGCCTGGGGGAGCAGCTCAGGCATACTGGGAGGGACTTAGCTCTTCTAGCACCTGAACCCCATTTCCCCTGGCCACCGCTGTTCTTCATCCAAGTTACTTCATCACTGCAAGATGGCTGCTGCAGATCCAGTCATCTTTGCCCAAACAATTGCTCTCCCAGGCTTTGTTGAGATATCTACATGACAGCCTCAGACCAGTAGATGGTCTCATCTGAAACTTTTAATTGGGAGATTAAAGGGAGTGGCAAAAAGAAGAGACTATACCGAATACTATACAGGATAATGATTATGGTTTTTGTGGCCAAGTGGATTCTCACATCACATTATTTTCAGTTAAGCCAATGAGGCCCCCCAATGGTACTGGGGATGGAACTTAGAACCTTGCACTTGCCAGGCAGGCACTTAAGCCACTGAGCTACCTCCCCAGCCCTCCCTATCTGCATTTTATTTGTCTGCTTGCTTGCTCTGGCTTCCCACTGAGAATCTCATTCGTGATGGGGTTGATGAGATGGAGCAGGCAGGGAAGCCCCTGACTGCAGGTCATTTTCCTCCTGTAGGGTTATCTGGAGATCCCAGTCCTGCCCCCTCAGGGGACTGGGACCCTCATTGTCTATTTCACTTAAAGACTTTATTTGGTATAGGGTCTCACTACAGTGCTGAGACTCAGAGTGATCGTCCTGTCTCATCCTCCCCAGTGCTGGGATTACAGATGTGCGCCACCGCTCCTAGTTTTGGTGGCTGACATGAGCAGGGCAGGCATGGTGTGCAGTACTGAAAATTGAACCTGAGTATTTGTGTTTGTCAGCCAGGTGCGTAGACCACTGGGCTATCTCCCTAGAACCTCATTGTCCATTACTAAACAGGGGCTGTCTCTGTGCTGGGTGGGGTTGCCTGCATCCTCAGCAGAAATGTCTCAACCAAGCAAAACAGGACCAAATAATAAAATACTATTTAGAATAAAGGTTATAATTGGCATAATGCCTATGTGCAATGCCTACTTCTTAGACACTGGTAACCCTGGGAATAACCGGGCAGATGCTGTGACACTGGGGTGTTATCCACAGGCTTCAGTGTCCTGGGGCTTGTGCCAATCCCATAGCTGCATGAGGAATTGTCCTCCAACTTGGCGGTGAAGAAGCTTCATTTCTGCCTGTGGATGAGGCCTGCAGGGGTCGCCTGCTGTGTTTCAGTGTCTGGGGCCTCTGGTTGAAGACACAAGGGTTGAGCATAACTCAATGTCTGAAAGCATACTGCATCCCTTCCACTGCATTCCAGTAGGTCAGGAACCCTACAGGACAACACAGACCCGAGAGTGAAACTGGATTCCGCCTTTAGATAGACTGGGTTTTGAAGGGGTATAGAATTAGAAATATTATTGTGACAACTTTGGAAAATATACCTTGTTATGAAGCCCCACCCCAGATTCACCCAATAAATTGAAATAAATTCTGCATGGGCCTTTTCCCAGCCCTGGACCTCCTGTCTCAGCCTCTGACCGGTTGGGTTTGTCACTATCTTCTCATCTCTGAGCAGGGCACTCTGTCTGAACGTGAGCTCACCAGGCCAGCTTGTGTAAGATGTCTGGCCTGACTGCCCAGATGCCCAGCTGGGCCTCAAGTCCTTTTTCCCTGGGAGCTGCTCCTCCTCCCAGGACTAGTGTGGGGCTCTTAGCTGCACAGCACAGAAGGTGCACCTTTGGCTCTCTGGGAGTGAGCCAGGTTCTTAACAGCAACAGGAGAGGCGGACCCAGCAGAGGCGGATGGAAGGCAGAAGGAAGGCAGAAGGAAGGAGCCTCCCACATAGCAGAGCTGTTCTCCTGGAGATGCAGAAATGCCGAGCTGCATGGGGTAGGAGCACAGCGGCAGTGGCATGCCATGTCCTTCACACCCCCCACACAGGCCCTTGGCATGTCACTTCTCAGTCCCTGCATGTTCTATGCCACCATCTTACATCTTGTGTGGTGACAGTCCCTTCTCTGTGGATTCCCTGCAGCAGCCAAAGTGCTTCTTTTAAAACACATATTGGATCCTGCTCTGCAGTCATTTCTCTACTCAAAACCATTCTGGGTTCCCCATGTCACTTGGAATAGAAGCCAAAATCCTCATCATCTGTCCATAGTGTACTTTCTACCAACTCTGCTCCTCCAGAGCTATCACTTATTACTTCCTTCTGTTACACACACACACACACACACACACACACACACACACACACACGCGCGCGCTAGATTTACGTATGGCACCCGCATAGTTCTTGTGAGATTTCCACTCAAGCATCACCTGTCAGAGTTGCTGCACTGTCCAGTTCCTCCCCATATGCATCTGCACTCTTTCTGTCGTCAGCATACTACTCATGACTTGCCTTTGTATTCTGTGCTTGCTTGATCAGTTGCCGTCTTGTCTATTTTCTCCCCTTCCCGAGCCTGTACCCTCCCATGACTGCAAGCAGCCAGAAAGCATAGATCCTCACCGCTGTGTCCCCACAACTGGTCAGAGTAGGATCCATCAGCCACACACACTGGGGCAATCTTTCTGTGAACCTTCATGGGATTTTATTACTAAAAAAAGGCTGAAGCATTGGCTATCAGGTTCACTTTATAAATGCCTGTAATTCTCCCTTGGACCAGCAGGAGGTGCACCACTCTCATCCCAAAGATTCTGAAATATGAGAAAGGGCACCACAAACTAGCAACGGATGTGTCTTCAAGGAGAAGGCATGGGGAAAGAGGAGATATCTAGTTCTTAACTACTCACATGCTTATATATTTGATGAATTCTTATGTTGTGATACATTATTGTATACTTTCTCTCTTTCTCTCTTTCTTTCTCTCTTTCTTTCTTTCCAGGACTGGGGTTTGAACTCACAACTGTGCACTTGCCAGGCAGGCACTCGTGCCATGGAGCTATCTCCCTAGCCCCTGTATACATTATCTTAATGTGTCTGTATATATTCAAATATTTTCACTTTATTAGAGAATATTCTAACTAACTACAGAGAATGCTCAGATTTTAAGTAATAAAAAAGTAATGTAAGCAGTAAAATAAGAGCAATATCCATTGAAGAAGTAGGTAATTTTTTTTTTTTTTTTCAGAACTGGGGATTGAACTCAGGCCCTTGTGCTTGCCAGGCAAGTGCTTAGTCTGCTGAGCTATCTCCCCAGCCCCAGGTAAGTAATATTTTATTTTGTTCCAGATTGAATCCCCTTGATCATGTCTTCTTAGGCATGCTAAAGATGCAGGCCTATTCAGAGAAATCTGAGAAGCACTCCATCCAAGGAGTGTGCAAGGTGGATGGAATTTCTCTTAGCAGTTCAAGATTTGTTACAGTTTTGTGTAGCACAACTAATGCCTGGTGTACAGTGCACTGAGTGTGCTACGTTGCTGTGACTGGATGTGTTACAGGCTTAGTCCTTAGCTTGTAGCACTCCTGGGGAATGGGTCCAGTCTTTGAGGGGCGGGCCCTAATGAGAGGTGCCTGGTTTGGGGGGCTGTGGCCCTAAGGTAGCAGTGTGGCCCTGGCCTCCTTCCTTGCTCCCTCTTCTGCATTGTGGCCATGCAGTGAGTGATGTTCCTTCATCTGTGTTCCTGCCTGGTGAGTGGCCTTCCCACGTGCTCAAAAGCACTGGGACCAACTTATAATGGAGCTACATTTCTAAACTGTGAGCCTGAATAAATGTTTACTTTTAGGTATTTCATTACAGTAAACAAAAGCTGATTGACATATGTATTATAACATGGTATAATTAAGTGATTTTAGTGTACATTTATTTATATCTCTACCCTGAAAGTTGGCAACCATCGACAGATAAGCAAATAAGTGCAGTAAAAATACTGTGGGTGCTAACAGAGGTGAAGGAAGGCTGATACAGAGTCAGGTATACAGAGAACTTGCTCTGAGGCGGTTTCCCCTTAGTACCAGGTATAATAAGGTTCTGCCATGAAGGATGCTAGGAGAAAAAATAGCATCATAGCAAAGGAGATTCTGGTACTGGGCAGGATCCGGGTTGAATCCAGCTGCCTTCTTAAAGCAATTGTGACCAAGGTTGGGAGGGTGACTGGCATAGGGTCAGAAGCAGAGGGGAGAAGGTTGATTCTGGGAAGAAGCACTTTTGGGTCCCCTGCCAAGGATACTTCCCAGCATAGGACTGAGGGAGCCAGTATCTTAGCAGATCCAACAAGGGAGGCTGGGAGGACACATCCGGGAATGCCTCCACAGGCCTGGGTGCCAGTGTGGAGACACTTCCATGAGCTTTTGCATCCTTTTCTTCCCTGTCTCTTTGGAAACTTTTGTTGTCATTATCACTGGATATCCTTTTCACATCTGCATGGATAGTACTGCATGGCACACAGATCAAGACACCTGAGTCAGAACTCCAGCTCTGACACATGCGGGCCACAGCAACCGGTGACCTCAGCGACTCTTTCTCAGCCCTCTCGTGTAAAACGGGAAGAATGTTATGCTTCCCTTAAAGGCTCCCTGGATTAAATAAATACTGTAAAATATTTAGAACATGCCTAGCAGAATGTACGCTTTCAACAAATGTTAAAGATGACAATTTGTAGTCACTCCGACCCTTCATTCACTCACTCATGCATCTACAGTCTCATTTACATGTTTGGCTCTCTCATGACTATGCATGGGTGCTGCAAATGTGGAGGAGCTGCTGGTAGAGGGGAAAAGGCTTCCTGCTCAGGACATGCATGTGGTCTATAGGAGGGGAGGGAATGGGCTTAGGCCTGATGAAATTAAGCCAAGTGGTTCACAAAGACCGTGCACAGGGAAGGGAAGCTGAGAGGAGGGATTGTGCTTGGGGTGCAGCCAAGCAGAGCGATGTTGTAGAAGTTTCCCACAGAAGGATGTTGTAGAAGCTGCTTTCATGGAGGGGAGAAATAAGAGTAGTCCATGATATTCTTTGCAGCATAACAAGTCACATAAAGATACAGCGATAGTACCGGTGAGCTAGCTCGGTGCACTAAGTGACCCTGCACTTTGGCAAGTGCAGAGACTAGGGTTCCCCAGTCTTGCATGCCATGCTGGCCCCACCCCCAGGGCGCACTGAGCTGGTAACTGAGTCAGGGCATGGTGGTACGTATTTGTAATCCCAGTGCAGGAGGTGTGGGGCTAAACTAGGAGGATCACTTTGAGTTCAAGGTGCATAGTGAGACCCTGTTCCACATGCATAAATGAAAAAAAAAGTAATAAAAAAATGTAGCGATAAAACAACGGATTCTGTGGCTGGCCATTTGGGTTAGATGCAGCCTGTTCTTACTCCAAATTCAGTTTTATCCATAGCTGTAGGGGTAGTTGGTATCTGAATTTCTTCTTGAGTGAGTTCCAATGGTTGTGTCCTCTGAGAAATTGGCCTACTTCATCTACTTTATGCAACTTCATTTGTGCAATGTTGTGAATAATATACTTTATTATTCTTCAAATAATGATAAGGGTCTTTATGTCTGGATTTTTTTTCTTTTTGTGCTGGAAATCAAGCCCAGAACCTCAAAGTTTCCAGGCAGCTGCTGTGGCACTGTGCTATGCCCCTGGTCTGGGGTTCTTATTTCTTTTTTTTTTTTTTTTTTTTTTGCCTTTTTTTTGAGACAGGGTCTCGGTATGCAGTTGAGGCTGGCCTTGAGCTCACTTTTGTAGCTCAGGCTGGTCTCGAACTTGCACCAATCCTCCTGCCTCAGCCTCCCGGGTGCTGGGATTACAGGCATGAGCCACCACACCCGGCTAGGGGTTCTTATTTCTGATGTTGTAATTTATCTTCTTTTTTCTCTGGTTGGTCTGGCTAGAGATTTGTCAGTGCTATTCAACCTCTCAGAAATCCATTTCTAGCTTCACCAATGTACTGTTTGGTTTATTATAATATCTATTTTATCAATTTGTGCTCTTTGCTATTTATTTCCTTCTGCTTCTTTTGCCCTTAGTTATTTATTTCCCACCTCCTTCTTTTTGGACTAAGGAGGAGGCTTAGTTCATTGATTTCTTTCTGTGTTTCTAGTACAGAGTCTTCTCAAATTAGGATGTGCTTGTGTCCTTCTTGATAAGCCTACTATAAGGCTTATCATAAGTTGCACATGCATTTTGTAGTTAGTCTGATGAATGTCGCAGCCCAGTAGTGTGTTGGTTGCTGACCATCACATTACTAGGCACGTGGCTGACTGGTAGCCACAGCTTAGGACTCTCAAAGAATATTGTACTGTGTATCACAATGCTAGGGAAAGATCACAAGTCAAAATTTGAGGTATGGCTTCTACTAAATATGTTCAGTTTGCACACCATGGTAAACCACAAAAATGGCAAGTTGAACCGTTGTGAACTGAGGATCACCTAGGACCGAGTGCTGTGAATTCCCTCTGCACTGCTAAAGCAGGAGTAGCTGCAGCCTTCCCAGTTTGACATTTTGCATTTGTTACGGTTTGTGTCTAGCTGTTCCAACAAAGCCTCATGCACTCATGGGGCGGGGACTTCTAGAGTTTGAGACTAACTCATGATCCACTGGGATTATGTGTTTTAGCACTAATGAGATTATGCGTCTGAGTACTGCTGGGATTATGGGTGTGGCCTGAGGCAGATAGGCTGAGGCAGAGAGCCTGAATGTAATGTAAATGAGACAGACGGAGACAGACTCTGTCACTTCTGTCGCCATTGTCGCTGTTCTGCAGCCATGAATTGCTGTTCTCTGTCATGTGCCAGTCTGCCTTGGAGCCAGCTGAATATGGACTGAAATCTCCAGTAACTGTGAGTTGCATAAACCTTTCCTTCCTTCATTTTGAGTATTGGGTATTTGTCCCAGCAATGAGAGAAGAGTGAGTAACTAAGACAGTGTTTTAGACTAAAATACTTTGTAAAGTTTATAGTTCAATTTTTTTGATCCTTCAGTTTCCAGTGCACTTTCCAGATATATTGATATTATTGTCTTCTAATTTCATTTTAAAGGATACTGAAGCTAATTTTTATCCTTCTTGATCAATGAGACCTTCTGTCCTTAGACAATACTATTCTTTTTCTCTGGTAGCAACTTTTGTCTGTTTTGTTTAATATTTTTATAGCCACTGAAGCTTTCTTTTGCCTACTTTATGAATGGTATATAAATTTCCATCCTTTTACTTATTTTTTGGTGCCAGGAATTGAATTCAGGACCTTGTGCTTGGCAGGCAACCATATATCACTGAGCTATCTCTCCGGTCCTCCATCCTTTTACATTCAACACATTTGTTATGGTTTATGTCTAGTTGTCCCCACAACGCCTCATGCAATCATGGGGCAGGGACTTCTAGAGTCTGAGACTTGACTGATGATCCACTGGGATTATGTGTTTTAGTACTGATGAGATTATGGGTCTGAGTACTGCTGGGAATTATAGGTGTGGCCTGAGGTAGATAGGCTAAGGCAGAGGGCCCGATGTAACTTAAAGAGAGACAGAGAGACAGACTCGCGCTGTTGCTCTCTGCTCCCCTGGTTGTTCCGTTGCCTCTGTCACTATTGTTGCTGTTCTGCTGCTATGAACTGCTGCTCTCTGCCCTGTGTCACTCAGCCATGGAGCTGGCCGAATATGAACTGAAACCTCCAGTAACTGTGAGCTAAATAAACCTCTCCTTCCTTCATTTTGGGTGTCAGGTATTTGTCCCAGCAATGAGAGAAAAGTAACTAAGACAACATTTAACTTTATATTTGTTTTATTTATTTATTTTTATTATGGCCATTCAGCCTGCCCTGGGGGTGGGGCTGGCCCAGTTTGTGGTGCCAAGGATTGAACTTCAGTCCCTGCAGTTGCCTAAGCTTTTCTAAGCAGACAATTTAGACCACTGAATCATCTCACTGGCCCCTTAACTTTATATTTGAAGTGCATTTTTTGTAGCGACATTCTGTTAGATTCTGCTTTTAAAATCCAATTTGACAATAGTTGCCTTTTAACTGAAGTGTTTAGCCATTTCCATTTAATGTGTGCCTATTGTTGGAATTATTATTAACTAATTAAGCATCTTGTTGTGCAGCCCATGTATCTTAGTTTCTTTTCTTGTAGCTGAGACAGAATTCCCCACACCCAGAGTTAAAGGAATAAAGGTTCCTTTGGGCTCACAGTTGGTACAAGTTTTGGTGCAGAGTTGGCGGCTCCAAGGCTGGGTGGCCTGGCAGAGGGGGCACAGTCCATGACAGGCTGAAGGCAAAGGGACAAAGATTAACAGCAGCTTTTATATTCTATCTAGGCTACCCACTCAGAGCTCTCCCTGACCAGTGGGTTGGCTAGTTTAGTAATCACACACCCTTAATCCCAGCATCACACCTCTAGGTCCAGTCACCTGTAAAAAGTCACAGCTATGACCCTCGAGACTCTGGGTGGACATCTGCACAGAAGCCAAAGCACCATGCTAGTCTCAAACTTGCTGCATAGCCCAGCTGGCCTCAAACTCAGTTCAGCATCCCAAGTGCTAGAATTATAGGCGTGTGTTGCCATGCTCATCTAATTAATGGGTTGGGTTTAAATCCGCCATATTAATTCTTACTTTTTTACCTTTTATCTGTTCTGTGGCTCCTCTTTTGAGTTTTACAGCCTAATTTTCTACTAACCAAATATCTTTATTATTACATGGTTACTCTTTTCTTGGCCTATTAATTACAACTAGATTTTAGAAGTGAGAATAGAAGAGAGTACAAGGGATGCATAGGCCTTCAGGAATGAGGGCAAGGGATGGGTATGCCCACAGCAGAACAGACAGGATATGTGCATGCCAGGGTGACTGCTTTAGTTTTATAGTACATATCTTTAACTTCTTATAGTCTATGTTCAGATAGCATTTTGCCACTTCGTGTGTTGAGTAAGAAATTTATACCAATATATTTCAACATATCCCTTCTTGGTTATAGCACTGCTTTTCTCATACTCTATTTCTACAGAATTGCTATCGCTTTGTTTCAAATGTAGAGGAAGCCACTGCTGGGCTTTTTGGTGGTGTTGCTGCCCCTGTTCATTCTTGACCTTGATGAACAGTACTAGGGCTGTTGGGGCCTCCAGCGGAAAATAATCCTCTGGCGGGTGTGGGTGGGCCCTGTCCCATCCCCATATAAGCTGTCGACTCTGAGATGCTCCCTTCCTTGAGCCTCTCACTGCCTTCTTCTACCATCCCCACAACGACTTGGCACTTCAGTTTCGCGTGCGGTACAAGCTATCCTGCTTTCTGGATGTCTGGAGCCATTTAACTGCAAGACCTCACCAACTGAGGTGAACTCACCAGAGTATAGAATCCTGTATCATGAAAAGAATAGCCTGTTCAAGAAATGCTTGCTCATGCAGGTTGACGTCACAGGCCCCTGGATTAAGTATTTTCTTTTGTAGAAAGGGACTTGGTTAGCTCTATGAGCAATGGAAATTGGACCAGCTGGAGAAAGCCCAGAGCAGAGCCGAGGCTTGGGACATTGCCACCAGTCTGCTCCGTCGAAGAGAGCTAGTAAAGACTTGGACTTCTTGAGGATGGGGAGATAGCTCAGTGTCACAAGCGCCTACCTGGTAAGCCCAAGGTCCTGAGTTTGATCTCTGGTACCAAAAAAAGAGACTTGAACTTCTCACTCCAACACACTTTCATAATTTGAAAGGCCCTAGAAGAGTTTGCCCAACATGCAGAGTGCTTAGACTCCGTCATGCTGAGCTCCCCCCATGTAGCCTTGCTTATTTTTGGACATCATATTAAGAGGTGTTCCACAAACTGGCTGGTAAGGTGTCCTTATTTTTTGCCCTTGATGGCACACAGAGCAATAAAGTCTACTCTCTGTGGACACTGGAGCACAGCAACCAAGTTTCCCTAAGGTCATCATTTCTCCAGGAAGATAACCCTAGCCCTCTCCTCCACCACCTTAAGAAAAACACCAGTCTATCAGGGAGGTGCTGTGCAATCACACTTATTTAACATTTATTTGAGCACAAGGACATGAAGATGAGGATAGATGATGAACCATTCCCTGCCCTTCATGGTGATCTGAGCAAGGAGCAGGAATGTCCCAACTATGGGCTGGGCACCAATAAATGGTCTAGGCCAGCTTTTCCTGCGTGTCCATCCGGAGAGTCCCTGGGTCAGGTGCTGTTCCATCCTGAAGCTCTGATGGGTTCAAGGGATTAGCAGGGTGGTGGGGCTCACAGAACAGGTAACCGGGGAGCAGCAGCCAGGGAACATGCACAAATGATCAAGCTGTAGGCCTTGGATGTGGGGGTAGAGAAGGCGGGTGTGTGTGCTGGAGGTCCATGTCCAGCAACCTTCAGGTCCAGGCTGAGCACATGGGCAGGGGTTTTACTCCACTGGCACACCTTCCCTGTTCTGTGGTACCCAAGTTTGTGGGGGGGGCACCTGGCCCTTCACTCGACCACATCGATGGACAGCATGGCCTTGATTGCTGGGAACTTGTTGCAGGAAAAGTCAGCAAGTAGCTGCTTGGTGCCACTCCGGGTGGGCAGGATCTCGAAACGGACCCGGGACCGCTCCTTGGGGCGTAGGGCTGGTACCCTGAGGGAGAGGAGTGTGGCTCAGTATTGAGAGATGACAGACCTTGGCTGGACTGTCTTCTGTGACCCCCCCACCTGCTCTGGTGGTCAGTGGGAAGGGTCACCACTTCCTCAACCCCAGTGTCACCTTGTCCCTCCAGGCCTGTGACCCTTCAGCAGGGGGTGCATTATGGGTCTCCTAAGCATGCTAAGCCCTGAAGGGGAGCTTTTAGTTCTGGAGACCAGGAGTTCAAGCTTAGGGAACCCCCTAACCAATGCATTTTCTTGAGTGCCAAGATCTCCAAAAGAGTAAAGATCCCAAGAGCAGTATAAGTTCCACCTGCCCAACCCAGGGCCTCCTGGCAGGCCCTCCTGCCCCTTCCTGCCACGCCCACACTGGCTGCCCAGGGGAGGACTCACTCAATCTTGAGGTTGCCCCGGAGCAGGCCACTGCCCTCCACCATCAGCACGCAGTCCTTCACGGGCTCGTCCAGCGGGTTGGAGAAGAGCATCTGCACGTTCACAGGCTTCCGCACTTGGGCACGGTCCAGCACCTGCAGGCCAGAGACATCAAGGGTCAGGATGCTGGCTGCTTGGCCCTGCCTGCCACCAGTGAGGGCTGGGCCATGGGGGGTGATGGGGAAGAGGTCACTGAGGACTAAGGTCATTTGTGTATTCTCCTACGTGCTAGGTATCCTCCTACCATCCACACCGGGCCTCTAAGACATTACCACTGTCTCCATGTTATGGACAGGAGGCCTAGGCTCAGAGGGAGAAAGGCTCCTGCAGAGGGCAGCAGAGCTGTCTCTGCTAAGGCCACAGGCCTCAGGTGAAGTTCATCCAGGGAAGGGCAGCCCCTATTTCCTAGAGGGTTAGATGGGTTTTCATGCTGAATTCAATAACATTAATTTCCTTGAGTCCCTTGCTCACTCATCCTGTTTTACCCCTTAAATCCAAGCCTTCCTTCCTAAGAGGCCCCATGGCACTGAAGATGGTGACCACTGGGCTGGCTCACTGCCAGGTGCTGGGTTCTCCCACCTCATGCAGGCCTCTGCTTTCATGATGCCTCAGTCCACGGATTTCCTGCTAAGCTTCCCAGTCACAGAAGCTTGCTTGTGTGTCACAACCCAGTGTGTGGGCCTCTAATACTGACCATATGGGGGCCAGAGAAGGGGAAGCAGGGTGTAGGGTCAGAAGCTGAGTGATTTTTTCACCGCCAAAGACAAAAGCTGCTGTGCTTCTGCAAAAGCCATCCACGACTGGGCAGACAGGAGTTCTGAAGACAGGTAACTATGCCTCCCCTCTTCCTTGGGGCCAGATGAGGTCAAGGGTGGGGAGAAAGTTTTGAAGAAGAAGAAGAAGAAGAAAAGAGCTTGTATGGCTGGTGGATTTATTTTTCTCTGCTTTGGGAGGTCACTGAGGGTGCTGGTGTTTCTTAAGTTTGGTTTTTGTTTTTCTTGTCATTAGTCCTCACAGAAACCGCTTTACAGTGACAAAGTGAAAGTTCACACTGGTTCAGTAATCTGGGTAATTCACTGCCAGTGAACAGCAGGACCCAGCAGTTTCCAAAGCCTTTACTCTTTTTAAAAGGCACTGCAGTACCTACCAATAATTCGTGAGTTACTGAAGCACTTAGAGACTATGGTACGTGCTATAATCTCTCCCATGGAAGACATTAAGTGCATAATATAATTCGTAGAGTAAACAACAGTGTTATGCTATTGAGATATAATAAAGCTATATAAACAGTGCCATGTTTTTTTGCATCAGTATCTGAAACTTCCAGGTATTTGTTTCCTTCCCCATTGCTGCTTATTGCCCTCTTCTGTTGACCTGAACCCATAAATATACCTGCACGAGAGGAAGAAAGCCTCAGGTCAAGGATGCAAAGGGCATCACCCTTTAGAACGTGTTCTGTTTTGGCCTCTGTTCTCTTGTCTACAGGTCTCAGTGCTACCTGTCAATCGGTGCCAGATGAGACAACAGGAGTTCGCCCAAATGTTTTTGTTTTCTATTTTTCCAGATCACCTCCATGAGTGATCTGGAAAAATAGAAAATCTGTGCCCTGCTCTGAGTGAGGTACGCACTGACTCATCCAATCAAGAAAAGAGTACCTCAGTTCTGCAGAAGCTTAAGAAGAAAAGAGGATGTGTCAGAAAGATGGGAGACCAGATGCATTTTATCCAAATTAAACAAGAAATTCCAAAACAGCCTTTCCCATCTGGGTGTGCACTCATTTCCTTTCTAAAAGTATTATGACATTTTTGGAGATTAAGTAGGCTTGTTAAGGAAACCCAAGAGCTGTAGGACGGAAGTGTTGAATAAAAGATAAGGGGATGAAGAGGTTTGAGATTATTAGAAAAGGATATGTAATGGGGGAAATTAGTTTCTCAGAAACACTGATCATTTTCATAACTGAGCTGGCCATTTCCCAGGGTCATTTTCTAGCTGCAGATGTTGGAGTGGACACTCAGCTGCCCACTATGTCCTCGAAAATGAGGAGTGCTCCTGGGAATACCTCGTGAAGCAGGAGATGGCACATCCTGAGGAGCCAGGGGGCAGTGACAATGACAAGTCTCCTCTGAGGAGTCAACAAAATATCTCTGTCCCAATTGTGACCCAAGGGGTGCGATGTGGCTCCACTGGGGGATAGTGTAGGGCACAGTGATAAGCCCACAGCATGGACAGCACTGCCCTCTTGATATGTGGAGCTAGGTGTGGACCAAGTGACGACACATGGTCACTGAAGGAAGAGGCCAGCGAGTTCACTGCATACAATGAGATGGGCCCTGGCCGGGGTGTTGGGAAGAGTGACAACCTGCAAGGGAAGCGCCTCAGTGCATGATAGAGGGCCAGCAGCTGGCATGCAGCTAAGAGCTTGCTCGGGGTCAGCACTAATACCGGGGTCCAGGTCTGAGGTCAGGTCCCTTTGGTTGCCCTGCACAGGATCAGAGTGACTGTCCCTGTCTGCTGTCCCTCTCCTGGTTCTCCAGGCTCTAGGCAGGACCACCCCTGTCCTGAGGCACAGTCCAAACTAACCAGTGTGGTGAAAAGGCTCACTCATCAAAGGCCAGCTGTAGAGGGATCAGGACACCACATCAGAGTGGTCCCTTGCTTCCCCTAACCTCCAAATCAGGAATCCTGGCAGCAGTTACCCTGCTCCGTTAGTGCTGCACCTGGGAGGACAGCTGTGTGACTGGACAGGACCAGCCAGCGGGAGAGATGGGAAGGCCATGGGCCTCTTGGGAAGGAAAGACACCATTGTCTCTGCCCTGGTCCAGCCCACCCACTTCCGGACTGTGTTGCCTGGCCTGGGCTGGTGGATAGCCCGGATGCTGGAGGGTAAAGGACAGGCTTGGAGTCACATAGATACTCTTGCTTGGTGCTGAGGGAGGGAAAGAGCAGCACCTGGGCCTCCTGCAGACCTCTAAACCCTGTGTACCTGGGTAAGAGTCTGGGACAGAAGTCCTTAGGATCAACTACCTGGTGGTGGTGTTCCAGGTGACTTAGAAAGGGTTTGGAGTCTAGCCCTGGCTCTGGCAGTGTCAGGCTGCTCCCATCTCCCTGGGTGGGAAACGCCAGGGATGAAGCTGCAAAAGGCCACAGTGCTGTATCCCTGGGTTCCAGAGAGTGGGGAGGTGCAGGCAAGTGCTGCTGACTTCTGATCAGGGTCCGTCCTGTTAGCCTGGCCCCAGCTATGGCCTCAGTGGGTCTCAGTGGGAGTTAAAGAAGCTGCCAGGCAAATGCACTCATCTGTCTCACCACACAGAGAGCCAGACCTCTGGCCAAAGCAGGTCCTCTGCTCTCCCAGAAGGAAAAGCCTTCCTCCGTGGTCCACAGAGCTGCCAGGTCACAGTGACCAGTGAGTTCCTGGGATCTGGGCTGGCTGGGGGAGGGTCCCCTGATGCCCCTTACCTCCAGCGTCAAGGTGGGGTTGTCCAGGATGATGTCCCGCTCCACAACCACCTCAGGCTCGTCGGATACCTTGCATACAGCTGTGGTCCGGATCATGTTGTCCGCCTTCAGGTACTTCTCGTACTGGGCATATGTGATCTTCACTGGATGCTGCACTTCTGTAAGGGAAGCCAGAGGAAGGACGGAGCGTGAGGAAGTGCTCATTCTTTCTTCAGGGCTGAAGTCAAGCCAGGTCAAGCCAGCAGGAGCACCTGTGCCTGGGGGTTTGACTGAGTGCCCTTTGGAGCAGGCCCTGATGTGGGTGGGCTCCTGAGCAGGGACTGAGGGAGAGACCTGGATGTCAGCTGGCAGGGGAGACTCCTTAAAATATTAGGCTTCCAGGGGCTGTGGTAAGCTGCAACTCTCAGTCCGGGAAAAATTGCCTAACAGCACTCACAATAATGACAGCACAGTAATGACTAGGAAGGAAAGCCAGGGTACTGGCTAAATAAATATCTAGAATCTTTCTGGCCATTGGGGTTCTATTGTGACAGCAGCCCCAAGAACCTTCCCACCTCGGGGCTCTGCTGTTTCCAAAACATCCACATACTGGAAGATACAGACTTGCACAATGCAGTTTTCTAAATTATGTCTTCCCTACTCTGAGTCGTGACAAAAACTTTCCATGTCTCCTCACTACTTTAGGGATCAAGTGTACCCTACTCACCTGTTCCTTAAAAACATCTGCCACTGCTCACTATGCCCTCTGTCCTTTGGCTGGCAGGACCCCCCATATGGCCCTGCTGCCCTCAGCTTCTCTCCCAGGCCTGGCTCCTCTCTGGGCTTCGCCACTGCTCATTACCTGATGCATAGGCCCCAGGCCCCATCCTGGCTGTCCTGGGGGACTTGGGGGTGAGCCGGGAGGAGGAAGCTGCCTCTGCTTGTATAGCTGGAGGGACTGGGTATGGAAAAGATAAACCCCTGCCCCAGCTTGTCCTGCCCTCCAGTGGCTGGACTCTCGAAGCTCAGCTCTGATGCTTAGAAAGGGAAGGAGAAACTTCCCAGTCACCAGGCACAGAGTACAGCAGTGTCAGGACCAGGGGCGCTTCACCTGCTCCCCGACTGCTCCCGTTTCACTCTGTTGTCTCCTTCACATGAACTGTTTTAAGCCTGCAGAAATGAGCTCCTGCTTGGGTGGGCACAGTGGCCATACTTGGTGTAGAACACTTGCCTGGCATGTGCAAGGCCCTGAGTTTGATTTTTAGCACCAGGGGGAAGAAAGCCCTTCCTTTGAGCTTCAAAAGTAAATGGCTATCTTGAAATTATACTCATAAGTGAAATAAACCAGACCTGCATGTGCAAATATTGTAGTCTTCCTACTGTAAGAACTCAAAAGAAGAAATAAAAATGGAGCTTTTCCACAGCTGAATGGAAATCAAGAACTTGAGGGTTAAACAATGAAGAGGCTGCTGGGCGTGGTGGCGCACGCCTGTAACCCCAACACTCGGGAGGCTGAGGCAGGAGGATTGGTGTGAGTTTGAGAACAGCCTGGGCTATAAAAGTGAGCTCAAAGCCAGCCTGAACTGCATAGTGAGACCCTGTCTCAAAAAGACAAAACAAAACAAAACAAAACCAATGAAGAGGCTGCAAGCAGAAAAGATAGGAAACATGGCAGGAGCAAAACCATGCTCTTATGCACTCAGGATGAATTAGACAGTGGTCCTAAGAACCTCCAAAAGGTTTTTCGCACTGAGGACAGCAGTGTGTAACAGTAGACAGTAAACTATGCTTGGGATGCCTGTCATTCTGGTCCTTTAGAAGTAATTTCAATTATCATATTGCTATACTCTCAAGTAAACGTTTGTTTTAAAAGAAAATAAAAAAGGGCAATAAAAGAGTATAAGGGACAACAAAAAAATGACACGGGATTAACTGGCTACAATTTTGTATGTGCTTAGATTTCAAATTTCTATGTAAAAATGTGTAACTTTTAACCACATTCTATAGGGATTTATTATAGTATCAATGATTGATGGAAAACAGTGATTCCAAGTCTAAGATGTTTATATTCAGAAAGACAGTGCTGTTAAG
The DNA here is from genome assembly GCA_004027025.1 of Myocastor coypus. Classification (NCBI taxonomy): domain Eukaryota; kingdom Metazoa; phylum Chordata; class Mammalia; order Rodentia; family Myocastoridae; genus Myocastor; species Myocastor coypus. Next base: position 19,154 of record PVJA010012063.1, read on the forward strand.
CTCAAGTACCTACATTATAGAGCAATAATATCATTAAGCTTCTCTCCTGGAGGGTTAACAACATAAGTTTACATACCAATAATTACAGAAAAAGAAGGGCTACAAGCACAGCCAATATTTTGGCCCTAGCCTTTTAAGGTCAGTGAGGACTCAGGACATAAGAGAACCGGTACTGTAACATCCTAGAACTCAGTGGTGTCCCAGATTTTCTGTTCAAGGAGTTTATGGGGCCACAGAGGAAAGGGATCAACAATGTATAGTGTGCCGAAGGAGAGTCACCTAGAAAGAAAACATTCTCTTGGGCTTTCACAGAGAGCAAACTGGTCAAACAATGGCCGTGACTCATTCAGAAGGCTGACACTGACAAAGAATACTGTACATGGTTTCAAGGTAAATCCTGAGGGCATTTTACTGACCTTGGGAGATACAAAGTTACATGTTTTGTTATACAGGTCTTGCTTTAACTTGCCCTTTACCACCCAGCAGAAAAGTTTAACCATGAGGCATAAAAAGTAAAGCTAGATCAGTATGGTGAGCTGTAAAAGGCTTAAATCAACAGCTTCCAACATTGCCAGTTCTGCCATTAACCCACTATGATTATGGAATATTGCTCTATGTGTACAACTACTTTCTCTTGGTTCAATGAGCAGAAATTTTTGTACCAATAATGATTAGAAAAATTATCATGTCTGCATCCTGTACTCTCAATAACTACTACAAGGACAACATGCATTATATTAATTATTGGGGATGTACTACTAACATGTTTTGAAACTGTCTCATTGTTATTGCTTATTAAAAGTAGTAAAAAATTAGTTTAAAAAAGTAAATAGCATCCAAGCAGGTGCTTCTTACAACTAGGGGATGTGGCCTTCTTACGGGTGCAGCACATCTTGGTTTCTCTGGCAGACAGAATTCTTTCAAAATGGGCTGGATAATTACTCAGTTTCTATTTGTTCCTTGATGTAAAACAAAGAGTTACCCCACCCTTGTTAATCTGCTTTTAAGTCAAAACCATTCAAGCCAGCATGAAGGGTTTCATCAGTGTGGGCACACCTATATGCTAACACCATGGGATCCATCTTACTCTGCTCTACCTCCTCCCTTCCCCTTCCTTGTTACCCTGGAAGAAGGAGCTGCTGTTCCTTCCACATGATCAGGCCATCAAGGAAACCCATCTTTGTTGTCAAGAATCAAGAAATTCTACTCACATCCTGACAGCTGTGGGGAGACCCTGGATTACGAGTCTTGGCCTATCCAGGGCCAAACCTAAAGGGTCTGGGGTAGGGAGAGGAAAGTGGGCAGGGGTGGCGCCACAAATAACAGACATGGGGTGGCATAGGATTGAGCAACAGGAAATCAAGACCTGGGCCTCCCCAATTGCCAGCTATTGTTCCTCTCTGCAGCACATGGGTCCTGAGGTCTAGCTATTCCGGACAACCAGCTGAGGCAGTTAACAAAGGCTGCCAGGCAGTACATGGCTGTAAGCAACAGCATGCCATGGCAAAGCCTCCCTCCTTTCTTTCCTAGGGAGATTTTGGTTGCAGCCACCATGACTTTTGCTAGTCATACAGACAGCATCTTCTGGAATATAAAACCCAAGGCTTAACCATTGAGGCTGCCGCTGACCTGCCCCTTCAGTGGTTGGCCTAGAGTCTGCTTGGAGCCTTCCAGTCCCAACAGACTGTGATGAACCCCCATGCACACACAGGCCCCCAACTATGGTGTGAGTTACCTTCTTCAGGGTCCAGGGATATTGTGGCAGAGTCCTTCCACACCTCGTGTACAAGTGTGCCATTGTAGACGATGGTCCAGGCTGTCATGTTCACTGACAGTGTCTTCCTGTCACTGGTCAGGTTTTTGAGCAGCAGGACTAGGTTGACCTCTTGACCCACTGCCAAGACCCCATTCACCTTGAACCTCCCAGAAATACTGGGTGTCTGCTCCTCTCTTGGAAAATCCTCTGCTGATGTTGGGCCAAATGTCGCGTTTGGCTTAAGTTTGCTCAGGGCCTTCTGGAACACTCGTCTTTCCTCACTGGAACCTTTGCGATGGGAAAAGAAAGAAGTGTCTCAGGGAGGGGGTGGCATTTGGGCAAAGGACAGCACCCGCCTGGAAGGCTGACCTGGGACTAGCAGTGGTCTTGCAGTCGCCAAGACTGCTCCAGGCAAGTGACCTTTTTGCTGCCTTTTATTTTTAGTTCTTGGCAACAGGTCTTTTGTGAAACTTAAAAAACAAAAGATCATTTAATAAAATAACAAAAACCGAGATGGAAAAATTTTAGGATGAATTTGTGATAGGTCCTGGCCCTATATGAATTGCTAAATCATTGTGGTGGTCATCTATTATGGCTGAAGCTCTTAAAACAAAAACCCATCTTTTCCTAAAACCACCTCTCCCCTTCTCCAACTCAGTGCAATTTCCTTTCACCTTTCCTGCCACCTCAGGGAAGACCCCAAACAGCTCCTCAGGTATATCTAAACATCTCTTTCAAACTCCACCTCTGGCAACAGGCCATAAAAGCCTCAGCCTCCCTTTGTTGCAATAGAGAGAATTCTTATCATCCCTACATTCTCTCCTTGTCCTCAAAGATAATAAAACCCCTTTCCCTTTTTCCTTCTGCCTGTTTCTCTGCTGCATCAGGTGCCTGCAAGAAGCTATCAGTTTATAAGCAAAAACAAAGTCTGGCTTAAAACTGATTTGTTAAAAAAAAAAAATCTTTTCCCCTGCCCCTGCTGTGTTTAGAGGCATTGTGAGACTTAGATAGGGACCTAGGACTCCCATAGCTGGGATGGCTTGAGTTATGACTAGAGAATTGTTCAGAGACTTTAGGTTTCAAAAATGCAAGGACTGGATTAAAGTATGAATTTTTGGACTTGCACTCTGGTTGCAGGTGCTGTAAAGGTGAGGTGTGAGGAGCCCCATGGGAGCCCTGACAACAGCCCCCACCCCCAAGGCCTCCAAGGCCTCCAGGGCACTAATTGCTGAGTAACTAACGACCGAAAGCTCTGTTCCAGGTGGACTGAGTGGTCATACAAGTCTCTTGAGTCTGACCTTCAGAGAGACCTGCACAACAAAGGAGGTGCTTGGGCCAAATGTAAATATAGAAGAATGGTATTCCCACCTACAGACCTTTAGGGAGGGTCCCTTAGCTTCCTCAGCCCATCTGTAAATTTTCCAGGGCTCCAGACCACTTAGGATAAACACTATACAATTCAGGAAGCCCTTCCCTATACACCATGTATAACATGGGCTGAGACTTTAAGGGCCAAGCCCATCAGATTGGAGAGAAGCCACTGGTGCAGGCTGCTCTGGGGATCAAATGGAGGGGGAGGGGCCAGTCCCTTGGTTCCTGGAGCCCCAAATTAGGGTTCCTCCCCACTCCCTATTGCGAGGAGGCAGCCAGGTTACCCGAGCTGAGAGCTCCTGGTGGTCTGGGTTCTTCTGGGTGCCCTTCCATTCTCTGGCCGAAGTGTAAGTCCACGCCCAGGGCTGAAGGCTGTTCAGGGATCCGAGGCTCCAGTGATCAGGACCTCAACGCAGTGTGTTTGCACAATGAGGCTCAGAGCCTTGGTGCCTATATAGGTCATCTGCTGGGCTTAGTCAGGACTAAACTTCTTCCTGCTGTTTTCAACCATGATGTTGCTATTGCATAAATGCTTAGCAACCCATTTTATGAGCTTTTCCTCCCTGGGGCCTTCTGAGACAAGCTGGTATAATTAAGTAAAAAGAGCTGGGCACCATGGGTAGGGTAACTTGCCCAGCCATCATGTGGGGGCTGAAGCACTGCCAAGGGATCATCCCATACCCCTGTGCCCCAACACTTAGAAGGTATGGCTAGGATGGCCAGAGCTCCCTAGCTGCAGGATCGATGTGCAAGAGTGACATAGAGACCCACAGGCACATGTATCCAGGGAGACAGGGCCTGCAAAATAGTCACATGGTGCAGGTGTTCAAACGGATAAAGGCCACTCTGCTGTTCATTAAGTCTTTGCTATCTGCCAGGCACTGAGCTTGGCACTTTGTGTGCACTTGTGCATTGAAATCCAGCTGAAGACTGGCATTGCTAATGAGGCTTCAGAGGCAAGGAGCTGAGGGATCGGAGATTGTAAAAAACCTACCTGGGGTCGTGCAACTCTAAGTGGGAGGACTGGCGTCCACCCTCTGAGCACAGTTATTTGTACCTATGTCTTATGCTTGTAGTTGAGCATACTTGGCCTGCTTCTGCCTCCCCCCAGCCCCAGCTGCAGTGCTCTGTGCTGCATCCCCAGGCCCAGCCTGGAGCAGGCACTTGGGAAAAGCTTGTGAAAGCTGTAAGAGCCAAGGGAGGTCACTTGTGTCAGCCTTCATAGAAGGAAAGAAATAAATAAACAAGCAGGAGGTTAGAACAAAGGGTTCTTCTATATGATTGCTTAATAGCAAGTATTCCAAAAGACTCTTCCAGAACCACAGACTTGCACAGAGGCTACCACAACCATACACAAAAAATACTTCTACAAGGGCATCAGCCTTGAAATTGGTTGCTCAATCTTGGATGGATGCTATCCTGGTTCTTAATTGCTGTGGCCAAAGATTACTGTCTCAAAAATATCTGCTATAATTCTCATTTTTCCCTTCAGAACTGTCTCAGTCTCTGCTTTGATTTCTGTGAATATGCCTACAGTGTACTAGTGCGTGTACATTTCCATTATAATGTTCTGCTGTTTCCGAATAAATATGGTTACTTTTTGCTGAGACTCTCATTTTTATTACTTTTTTAGGTTGACAGGCTCAACACTTGTTTATTGATTAAGACAAAGTCCATCTGACTTCAACACTGAAAGCAGCCTGCAGAAACAGAAGGGAATCAAACTGAGGCTGCTGATCTCATTACCCAGGGTCGTACATCAAAAGGTCCTTAAATACCAGGACTTGGTAGGACCAGCCCTTTGGCCTGGGAGTCAGAACCTCAAACCTTGCTGTGCTCAACACCAATAGCCAGAAGTTGCTTAAAGATTTGGAGTTTATTCTTAGAGGCAGTGTGGGCACATTTTTAAGAGTGCTTTTGACTCTGGACTTGACTGAGAGGAGAAAATACATCAATGATTTCCAAGTGTTTTGGAAACAGTAAATGACAGATCCCATTAGGGAGAGACCATGTCCCACTGGAGCAAGTGCTGAATACTTTGGGTTGTTTCTAACAGTGAATTTCGCCTTCAGATGAAGGACTTTTGTCCCCATGAGAACCACTGTGTGACTGGTTCCCAAAACTTTCCAGCAATGAATGATATAATAGCATAAAGGTGGCTGCAGAGAGCCCCCGGCCTTCCATGGTGGCCCTAGAGGACCAGGCTGGTGGGACTTGGAATTTGCACACATCTCATCTGGCTTCCTGGGAGCCCCAGAATGTGGCCCAAGCCCACATCTGGGGGTCTCCTGGGCCATTCTTTGTTCAGATGCTATTTCCCACTTTTGGTTCTTGGAGGCTAGGAAAGCAGACTGGGGAGGAGCATCTCCCAAAGCCTTTGGAACTTCCGGGGGGCCCACATCTCTCTGTGTTGTGTTTAATCCTGCTGCTGTCCCCTCTTTCCACAACTGGGATGAGCTGGGCTTCCAGCTATCTCTCCCCTGCCACAAGTGGCTGCTGATGGCAGCTGCCCTGGATCTTTCTGTACCCACTGAAAACAGAACAGTTGGGTGTTCAGTGCCAAGGAGCCATCCTCACCTTTGGGCAAAACTAGCTGAGAACTTGGGGGTCTGGGGAGGCAGAGATGAGGCCTTTTCTTCTTCCCACCTTCAAATCCACCCACTCACCATGAAGCTCCCTGGGGCTCCGCCCTGTCAGCACCCCACCTACCTTCTGGGTACTTGTACTTCTCTGTGACGTCCATGCGAGAGCGGCTGCCCACCGCCTTGGTGCTGATGTACCTGCCAACGGACTGGGTGTCTACAAAGTTCTGCTTCTTGCTATTGTCGGAGGCCGTGTAGATCCAGGTGATGCGGTCGGCACTGACCTCCGAGTAGATGAAAGGCATGTCGAAATTCTGGTCCACGTCGCCCTCGCGGATTGCGACAACTGAAGCTGGGCCACACTGGAATACTCCTGGTGGCAGATGCAGGGGTCAGACACATGCACGCCAAGGCTAGCCTCACTTGAAAAAAGTGCTCCTGACCTGCGTCTCCAAGGGCCATCCACCAAGTCTCAACTCTTGCCTCTGTCCTGGCCAGGCTGTCTCAGCAGGCAGTCAGCAGATAGCCTCCCATGCTACCTTTCTGCATGACACCTGTGTCCAGCTCACTTTCTACCTGAAACTGGCTCCATTCTGCCTCCTGAGGCTGCCTAAGCTGAGCTGACCCATGGCTACCAGTCTGTTTCTGAAAGAGCAAAGGCTCGGTGTCGATATTCAGAACAGCTTCCCTTTTCCTTCCTCACAAATCATTCTATCCTAGAAGTTCTTTGCCCTCCTATTCTTGGAAGACTTCCTTGAATACCCAGCCCTTGGGGTGGGCCTCTTGCCCCTGAGACCCAAAGCCTGACCTTTTCCTCCTTCTGCCAGCACTGAGCATAGGTAGCTTAGATGGAAGAGAGAAAGAGAAAGAGAGAGGTACAGAGGACAGAGAGACACTCAGGAAATGTCCAGGTGAAAGTAAGGCATAGCAGAGTTGGAAGAAAAATATTATTCTATTTGTTTATAAAACAAATAAACTGTCTTTGTTTAAACACACGTAATTGTTCACATGCTTGAAACAGTGATTGTTTTTTTTTGTTGTTGTTTTTTGGTTTTTTTTTTTTTTTTTTTTTTGTCTTTTTGAGACAGGGTCTCGCTATGCAGTTCAGGCTGGCCTTGAGCTCACTTTTTTAGCCCAGGTTGGTCTCAAACTCACACTGATCCTCTTACCTCAGCCTCCCGAGTGCTGGGATTACAGGCGTGTGCCACCACGCCCTGCTCAGTGACTGCTTTTTCTTCTTTTGCTATGATCCCAAGAAAGAAATACATTTGCTACCCTGGCACACGGGTAACACTGAAACAAAAGTTTCACAGGATGATTTTTAATTTTACTGTTTCCTTTTCCATTCTATTCAATTTTCATTTCTTACAACAATGGTCACCACCCATTAACTTGACTGTATAATCACCTATTGGGTTGCAATGGAAAGTTTAAAAACCAGTGGGTGGGCTGGGGAGACAGCTCGGTGGCATAAGCACCTGCCTGGAAAGTGCATGGACCCAGCTTCGATCTGCATGTGGTGCTGACCCTGAAACCGGGCATAGTGGCATGTGCCTGTCATCCCAGTTCTGGGAGCCTGAGACAGGAGGATCACTGTGAGTCTAAAGAACACAGGGAGATGTTATATCAGAATAACAAAAACAAACAAACAAACAAAAAAACCAATGAGCTAGAAAGTATCTATCTGAAGGTGACCTCCAACCCCAAGCCTACTAACATACCTTGCTTCTGGCAGAGGGGCTGGGGTGGCAGGGTATGGTGAGGCTTAAGTTTCATTGTTAAGTCTTTTTAGAATTGCTTGAATTTTTGAAACTATGTGTACACATTTATAAATCTGTCTTTGTTTTTGAAAAAACAACTCAAAGTAAAGGTGACAGACCAGACATGCTTTAGGTGGCACACAGGCAGAAGAAAGGCTGCCCGAGAGGCTGAGACCTCACCCTACTAAAGGAGGAGGGGACAGAGGCAAGGCGACCTGGTGCAGGGGAGCTGGGGGTGGTTGAGGATGCTCTGGAAGGGAGGAGCCACTGTGGACCGTGATCCCAGGCCTATGCAGAGTGGCTGCTGTGGCCACGGCCACTGTGGCCTAAAGCCCGAGGGCAGGGGGAGCCATTAGGTAGAAGGGAGGCCTGGAGGCAGTGCTAAAAGGTGCTGGCCTAGGGCAGTCAGCAGGTCCCAGGGAGGCCCCACTTGAAGAGCAGCTCAAACCACACAGCAGAGGGCAAATCTATTTTAAACACATTTTGGGCTTTAAGTCTTCAGCACATTGCAGAGCTGGGAGAGTCCCGGTTAGTGTCCCACGCTGCTGTCCTGCTGTAAAGAAGAGACCCATGATGTGGAGCCCAGCTAGGGCCAAGCCCCGGGAGGCTCACCTTGGCTCCTCTCCTGGGGGGTGGCATCCAGCACCTGCCATCCGTTGTACATGGGACCCAGGTCATTGCGCACAAACCAGCCTTCATTCCAGACATGGAAATTCCTGCAGACAGAACCAGAGACAGCAGAGCTTGCCCAAGGCCACACAGACCAGACAGGACAGCACCTCCATCCTGTAGGGTGAGGTAACCCCTAGCCAGCTATGCTGAGGTGCATAGTTGAGTGGGAATCCTCACAAGACTGTGAAATGGTGAGTCTGTGCAGTCCTACTTCATCACAGGGGAAACTGAAGCTCAGAGACTTTAAGCTGTTAATAATGGCAGAGTCAAAGTTTGGACCCAGACACAGCTAATTCCAAAGCCAGAGCTTTACTCACAGTCTACTCTCTTTCTGAGAGGGAAAACAAATTCTCAGTGAGCACTGGTCACCCAGCTCTGGGCTGGCCTACCCGGCAGACAAGTCTGTTGTTGGTGGGGGCCAATAAGGGACAGGGTTGCAACAGAAGGGATAGGCCTGGATAAGAAGCACACAGCTCCTGGCTGGAGTGGAACTGAGGCCTGACAGACCCCTTCGCATGTAACAGTGAATTGCAAGAAAAGCAGAGAAGACAACTAGCCGAGTGTGAATAAAGCAGGAAGATTTCAGCCGTGAGTCAGAAGGGGAGGAAGTGCCCAGCAGGCAGTGGCCTTGCCCCAGGACAGGGTGCAGTCCGGGCAGCCATGTCCTTCTGACCTGAGGCCAGGAAACAGAGCCCAGGTCACCTAGGATTGCTGAAGAGTGAGGGGGGTGATCTAGAAAGGCATCTGGGGAGGAGCAACCCCAAATATGGCTATAAACTCTGCCCAAACCTCTGGGTGACCCCTGAGCCATGCGTGTAACAAGGCAGACCTCAAGCAGGTCAGCTGGAGATGACGGCTGAGCTGAGACTGGAACTCAGCACTTGCAGTGTGAGTCTATCAAAGCCAACTGCTAAAACAAAATAACAGAGCACTGACACACCGCTTCCCTGGGTACAATCACTCCTCACACAAAGAGACAGAAGAATGTGATGTGTCCTCAAGGGGGAGGACAATCAATAGAGAGGAACTGTAAAACAAGTGCAATGTTGGAGGTACTGGACAAGAATTTCTTTTTTTTTTTTTTTTGGTGGGATCGGGGTTCAAACTCATGACCTTGTACTTGTCAGGCAGGCACTTGTGCCATGGAGCTATCTCCCTGGCTCCTAGAACTTTATTTTTATATTATTTATTTTTGTCTTTTTGAGACAGGGGCTTAGCTCACTATGCAGTTTAGGCTGGCCTTGAGCTCACTTTGTAGCACAGGCTGGCTTCAAACTCGCAGGATCCTTCTGCCTCAGCCTCCCAAAGTGCTAAAATCACAGGCCTGGCTACACATGAATTTTAAATCAGCAACTAGAAGAGTATTCAATGAATTAAATGGAAGTATGTTGAAAATGAATAGAAAAGCTACTTAAAAAGAACTAGATAGAAATTTGTACAATGTATTAATTACTGCAGCTGTCTTACTAACCTATTGTGAAACTGTCTCATTGCTATTTCTTTTCATTAAAATTAATTTAAAAAAGCATTTTCCGAGC
>PVJA010012063.1:28932-53055 GCA_004027025.1 Myocastor coypus
TTTTTTTTTTTTGTCTTTTTGAGATGGGGCTCACTATGTAATTCACTGTGGCCTGGAACTCACTTTATAGCCCAGGCTGGCCTCTAAGTCACAGAGATCCTCCTGCCCCAGCCTCAGCAGTGCTAGAATTATAGGTGTGGGCCACCATGCCTGGCTTAAAAACTTAAATATTGTATAGCTTCTCTTACTCAATCTATAAATAAATTAAAGAGCAAAATAAAAGATGATGGGAAATAGGGAGATAGATCTTTCATAAAAAGGGATCAGAACCAAAAAAGAGGGGAACGGGGACACCGAGAGATTGAGAGATGAGAAACAGAATTAAGATGTGAAGCAAACACACACCAAGTCCTCACAATAGATGTGATCATTATGTACTGCAAAGCTGTGTTAATAAGAAAAATTTAAATAACATTAAAACTAATAAAAAAGAAATTTTGAATTGGACAAAGGAAAGAAGGAACAACCTTGAAGGTACATCAGTGGAAATTACCCCACATGAAGAGGAGCAACAAAAGACCAGAAAAAAAAAAATGAATGCAGTGAGAAAATAGGGATAGCATACACACCAGACAGATACAGATATAGATATAGATATAGATATAGATATAGATATAGATATAGATACAATAATATGATAAAGGGCCTATAGGTCAATTTTTTAAAAAGAGGAAAAAGAAAAACATCACAGTAAAAAGATGAAGATGACTTCATAAGAAACCCAGCTGATGTTTGTTTTGTTTTTTGTGTTGGGAATTGGGGATTGAACTCAGGACCTCTCCCTTTCGAGGCAGGCACTGTGCCACTGAGCCAAATCCCTGGCCCTTGACTTCATAAGAAACAAATGATCACTGAATGTAAGAAAATGATTTTAGGTCAGGAAGATAGCTCATTGGCACAAGTGCCTGCCTGGCAAGTGAGAGTTCTGAGTTCAATTCCCAGTACAAAGAAAAGAAAAAAAAGGAAAAGAAAAGAAAAGAAAATGGTTTCAATCTCACTCTTCATCAATGAAGATTAAAATGACAAGGAGATACAGTTACAACTGCAGACAGATTACATCTTTTAGACTGGTAGGGATTAAAGTGTAGGATGATAATAGTGTTGTCCTTCCTGATGGGAAAACACCTGTCGTCACACACCGCGGGTGGGAGTCTAAATTGTGGTGACCTTTGTGCAAGCACCAGGCAATGAGCACAGCATAACAATCCTTCTCGGATCTGCGTACTCACCCAGCTGGTATTTCCACTCTAGGAACGTCTATAGAAAGCTCCCTGAGTGCAGGGATGCACAAGTAGCTGTGCTCACTGCGGTGTTGTCTGACGCAGCAAAAATGCTGAAGGAAAACCTCATCAGCCCAGGGATGACCAGACAAATCATGGTGCAGTCATACAGTCGAATACCATTCTGATAGGGTTTTCAGAGGTGCAGTAAGGAGGTAGGACGATAAGAAAACCTTTATTAACTCCAAAGACAGAGAGAGGATCGAGGGCAGAGGGGTCAGGTGGATCCTCTGGCCTGAGACAAAGAAAGCTTGGGCTTTTATGGCCTTTTGTTAGGGGTGGAGTTTGAGGAGGATGGTTAGAAATACCTGAGGAACTAATTAGGGTCTTCCCTGAGGTGGTGGGACAGGTGGAAGGAAATTGCACCCTGGGCTGAGGTGGAGAAGAAGGGGGAAGGTGGTCTTTGAGAAGATCAGCTGTTGTTCTAAGGGCTTCAGCCATGTTAGATGACCGCCATAATGATTCAGCAATTCATACTAGGGTCAGAATCTATTACATTCAGCCACCAAAAACAGAACAAAAAGCTAGCATTCACACAGAGAGTTATCTACCATATATCATGAAGAAAAACAAATTCCAAAGTAGTGTGTCTGTATGCACACATATGCATATACATCCATCTATCTACATATGATTAATCTTTTTGAGTTAAAAATTATATATATAGACATATATATCTATATATGTATCTATATATATCTTGGAGAAAGCCTCTAATAATTCTATTGTTTTATCTATGATTAACAGATTAACAGTGTGGTATATATATATATTATGTGTATGGTAATATGAAATAAGTTCTGTGCTTTTTATTTCTGTTATGTTTTCCTTTTCTTATAATGAGTCACTCATCAAAAAGAAATTTAAACAATTTTTAAAACTTTGAGTTATTCATCAAGTTCTATAATTAAAACAGATGAGTATTTAAAATTCTGTTTGTTGGACCCAGCAGAATGGGTCAGTGGTCTAAAGTGCCTGCTTAGGAAAGCTTAGGCAGCTGCAGGGACCGTGGTTTGATCCCCGGCTCCACATGCTGCACCAGCCCTGCCCTCAAGGCAGGCTGAGCTGGCCATAAAAATAAATAAATAAACAAACAAAAGTTCTGAAACAAGAAAAAAAATACAATTAAATTTAAAAAAGAAGTTAAAAAATAAATAAAATTCTGTTTGTTACCTAAATGATAGCAGCTAACATAGTAAGTGCTATGGAAAATTAAGTGTCTAACTGCCTTGGACTTACTCCATAAGTAGCATAGGGTTTGGCCCTGTATAAATCATATGTTAAGTATTATTATTTTCATCCTGGGATGGAACCAGGGCCTCACACCTGCTAAGCGCATGTTCTGCTACTGTTACTTCCTGAGCCCCTGAGTCAGCCCCTTTAATTCCTATAACATCCTGTTAATTGAAAATAATTATTATCTCCATTTGCTGATTCTGTAAACTGTGGAACAACATAAGGTTGAAGTGAATTTGAATTTGGGGAGAAGAGAGAGAAAGGGAAAATTAATATGAAAAATACTAGAGAGTGAGATAATAAAGCATATAATGGCTTATGTTGTATTTAACATAATCCTATTTTTGAAAAATAATGACGTGGAAATGCTTATAATACAATATTTAGTTAAGAACACATGATCATCTCTGTAACAGGGCTGGCTTACAGGTATGGGGAAGAGTAGGGTGTATTTATTATAAGTTCTGTCTTGCACTCAAATGTTAAAAATTTGTGAACAATGATTTTATCATTATTTTTACCTCTATCTTGAAATTTCCTCTAGTTGTGAAAAGAGTCACCATAAAAATTGTCTCCAGTTGCAGACTTTAAGCCAAAAGATGAAACAAATGCAGCCACATTCCTCCCTAGGAATGGGCACCAGGAATTGATATTCTAAATAGGCAGCAATCACTTTGAAAAAGCCAGGAAGAGTCACTAAGCCAACTCTCTACAGGAAAGGCCCCAGTCCTGTATTCAGGCCCTCTTGCTCACCATTTGATCCTGATTTAGTCAATTTTACCTGAGCAATTGTACTTCTAATCTTATTGGTAAGCCACAGTTTTGTCCCACCTTATGTGAGAGTTTCCATGCTTTTCACCTTAGACCCGCTTCAACTCACGGATTTGCTCTACAAAAATCCCTACAGGGGCTGGGGAAATAGCTCAGTAGAATAAGAGCTTGCCTGGGAAGCACAGGGTCCTGAGTTCAATTCCCAATACTGCAATAAAATAAAATAAAATAAAGTAATCCCTGCAAAAGACAGATTCCTGGGCAACATGCTTGACTCCACTTCTGTCCCTCCCTCTGTCAGATAGAAACTTGCTTTTCCCCAATAAATATAATTCTACTCTTAAAAATAATTATCTCCAGGAACACCCCCAATTGTCCTTTTAAGTGGGCCTTTCAGAAAGTTAGAATTCACCAAGGAGAAGGCAAGGGAAGTTTGAGCAGATGAACTCGAGTGGGACAGGGGCCTGGCACAGGACAAGAGGGCAGTGGAAAGTCTCACAAGTACTTCATTTGTGACAGAAGCCCGGGGCAAGGGCAAATAGGTTAAAAAAAAAAAAGTGCTGAGTAGAGTAGCTGTATTTTTCTACTTATTTGCAAGGTGGGAATTTAAGACACAGCAGGTAACAAATACATCCTGGTTCCTCCTTTACTCAGAAGACTGCCACTTTAGTCACACATGCTGGGGATGTGTGCACTTTCAAAAGCTCTTGGCACCATCATGGAAGTTCTGGTTTGGGTTTCTCATGTGCATCTCCCTCCTCCATCAGCCTTAGGCTCTGTCCTTCCTCCAGGGATTGCTGGACCAGAGTCAGGAAAGTAAACCGCCTGTCCTAAAAGGGTTTATTAAGTTCATCTTCTCACCTGCCATGCTGACTCTAATGCAAGTCTGGAAGTCTATAACCCACTGTGGGTCTAGGTGGCCAATGGTGGGGGTGGGAGCGCAGATGTTCAGAGCTGTGAGGAGGGGTTACCTCAGGATCCGGGCACTTGGCCCAGGCCTGGTGCCTACGGCCCATTCTTTGGAGGAGCCGCCCAGCTCCACCTCCTGGCAATGCTCAGCAATCAACTCCTGCCTCCTGCTTCCCGCCTTCTGCCTCCTGCCTCGGAGCTCTGCAAAGCCCACAAGTACAGTCAGGTTTGTGTCTTTAGTAACCAGGAGCTTGAGTCAACTGAGTTAAGAAAACAAGCCAGAAACATGAAGATATTCTTGGCCAAACTTCCAGATCATTTGGTTGCTGCCTCAGTGATGAGGCAGGTTCCATAAACCTCCTTCATCGTGGCCCTGCATGGTGGAATGGCATCTCAAAAGCCAAGCAGGACTCCTGCACAGGGTTCTCCAGCCTCTGAGAAAGAGAAGGCTCTGGAGCTTTGCTTCTTAGGCCAAAACATTGGCATAAGCAGAATGACTGAGAAAAGAATGTATCCTATTGGATTCTCTGGGTGGCACTAAAAGAGGCATCTAAAAGAACCACAGAGTGGGGCCTGGCAGGATGGCTCAGTGGTCTAAAGCACCTGCTTGGGAAAGTTTAGGTGGCTTCAGGGACCGCAGTTCGATCCCCGGCACCACATGCTGCGCCAGCCCTGCCCTCAGGGCAGGCTGAGCCAGCCATGAAAACAAACAAACAAACAAACAAACAAGTTCTGAAACAAGAAAACAATAAAATAAAATAAATTAAAAAAAATAAAAAAATAAAAGAACCACAGAGGATTCTTGATTGAGCCCTTGATTTTAGAGGTGAAAAACTGAAGTGAGGAAGACAGTCTGAGAGATTTCACATGTGCCCAGCTGGGCATGGTGGCACATGCCTGTAATCCCAGCACTCAGAAGGTTGAGGCAGGAGGCTCCTAGGCCAGCCTTGAATTATATCATGACAGCCTGTCTCAAAAAGGAAAAGAAAAGAAATGATAAAGCCATAAGGCTGTAATTTGTATGTATTGCTGCTGGGCATCTCTGATTCAAATTCAATGGTTCTTGCTGGCTTGAGCCACTGGTGACAGATGCATGACTGTCTCATTGGCGGCTTGTACCACTTCTCAAAGGGTCTTTGGTTACAGTAATGCAAAGAAAGGCATTGACTTAGCAGACCAGATGGCATCATACAATAGTTCCCTAAGGACAACATTAAAATGGTAAAGAAAATAGTAATTTGCATGGTACAGTGATTGCAAATATATATTATATATATTAGCAATGGGGCATTGAGAGATTTCCATGTTAAAACTTTGAGAATTAATTCTTGATAAACTATCCATGAATATAAATAAATTTCTTTTAAATCAATGAAATGAAATTTTGGATTATTATAATTTTAATTGATGTGAACAGTATTGATTAATATTTATATTTGGGCAGTAATTACTCAAATTCAAGCAACTAACTAGAAGCAGTCCATTTATATACTTTTTATTAGTAAAAAGGCAGACAAGACAACTCGATCTGTGTGTCTTATCAATGGTTCAAGCTGGTAGGAACATGTTTAACGTGATATCATAGATTTACACAGAGTACATAATTGTCTCAAACTGCTTAGGCTTAGATAAGTACAAGTTGTCCCTCAGCACCTATGGAAGATTGGTTCCAGGATATCCTGTGATACCAAAATTCATGGATGTTTAAGTCCCTTGCATAAATTAGAAGAATATTATGTATTTGGTACAGGGTCTCACAGACTCATAGTGAACCTCCTGTTTTCAGCCTCCCCAGCACTGGGATTACACGTGAGTACCACCACGCCGGGACTAGGTCACTGACTCAGCATGCTACAAGGGCAGGGCCAGTGGGGCCTGGGGTGCTGGCGATCAAACCCCAGGCCCTGTGTTTGCCTTAGCAAGCTTAGTCCGCTGAGCTCTCTTTGGCCTTTACATTAATAATTGTTATGCTGTGTTGTTTGGGGAATAATGACAAGAGAAAAGAAGCCGGACATGGTGGCACACGCCTGTAATCCCAGCACTCGGGAGGCTGAGGCAGGAGGATCGGTGAGAGTTCGAGACCAGCTTGGGCTACAAAAGTGAGCTCAAGGCCAGCCTGAACTGCATAGCGAGACCCTGTCTCAAAAAGACAAAAAAAAAAAAAAAAAAAAGAGAGAGAGAGAAAAGAGGTTAGTATTTCTCAGTATATTCTCAGTATGTTGCAAATCTAACTACATTTTGATCAGCAGTTGGTTGAAACTGTGGATGTGGGGCTTACAGATCAGAAAGGCTGCCTGCACTTTTCTTTGGGCCTTTGTTTCTTCATTTATAACATGAGCTGGTCCCTGACTAAGGTCCTTTCCAGCTAGGTATGGTGGCACATGCCTATAATCCCAGCACTCAGGAGGCTGAAGCAGGATGATCACTGCAAATTCAAGGCCAGCCTGGGCTATAAAGTGAGTTCAAGGCAGCCTTCACTGTACAATGAAAGTAAAAAAAAAAAAAAAAAAATCAGAACCAAAACAACAACCAACAGCAACAACAAAGAACCCTTCTGGATGTGAGGGCCATCTAGCTGCTACACCTACCACTCCTTCAATCGCCAGGGTGACTTGGCTGAGCTGGCTGGCTAAGTGAAGTGCTTCTGAAGCTCTGAGGTCTATAAAGGAGGATGACCACCCACCCATATCCTCAGTCCAGGATATACGAGTAACTGTGCTCCCCTTCTAGAACCTCCAGATAAGCTCTCAAGGTCCCTTTTATTTTTTAAAGAATTTTTTATTTTTATTTTATTTTTTTTCTTGTTTCAGAGCTTTTGTTTGTTTGTTTATTTATTTATTTATTTATTTACTTATTTATTTTTATGGCCATCTCGGCCTGCCCTGAGGGCAGGGCTGGCGCAGCATGTGGTGCCAGGGATGGAACCGCGGTCCCTGCAGCCGCCTAAGCTTTCCTAAGCAGGCGCTTTAGATCACTGAGCCATCCTGCCAGGCCCCTTAAGGTCCCTTTTAAATCTAACACCCTTTGGCATGTTACAGTGCTATTTAAATTCTATCTCTTGCTTGGTCACTAATTTACAATGTGACTTTGGGAAAATGTGAAAGAACTAGCTGCTGTACTGGAATGGGATGAACAGCACTCAGCTCGAGCAGAGCTCCTTGTGGTGTACAGTGAAACTCTTCTGGAAAATCTCAAAGCATCTTTGGAAAATCTCAAGGTTGGAGAAATCAGCCATGAGTAATAACATCCTATAGCATTTTTCTGAGGCTTTATGGTTTACAAATCTACCTGAGTTCATATCTTCTCTATACTATAACCCCTAGTTATGTGTCACTGGGTAAATTATTCAACCTCTATGCCTCAGGTCCCTCAGCTGTAAGACAGGGATGCTAGTACCATGGCCAACCTCAAGCATGAAGAATGAATGTCAGCAAGCACTTGCACCAGTATGTGGAACACAACAGTGGCTCAGCAGATTACGAGTTGCTGTTGTACTACTTCTGAGCATGTCCAGATGATTGACTTCACTGGTGCTCATTCTATTACTAGACAAGGTCCTAATGCTCTCTCCTAATACTTATAAGGCACCAAGATTAAGACTAAAGGTCGGCTGTCCAAACACAAGTTGTCTTTATAATAATGGGTCAGTAATCCACTCCAGGCAGAGAATGACTCTTGGTGTAAGCTTTGCCTGAGTGGATTTAATTTGGAAAGGAAAGTATGGCTTCCATGGGATAGTAGCAAGGCAGGTTGGAGCTGCAGAGAATCAAAGCAGTCAAGTTGCTAGGAGACCTAGATGATCATCAGTGCTGGGGTAACTCCCTTATGCTTCACTGATGGACAGAGTTGGGGCCAGAAGGGTGAAATGGCTTGCACAAGTCCCACAGCTACTTGGCAGCAGGGTTTGGACTAGGGCTTAGGACTCCTTGTGCTAATACCACCTGGGGCTGGTTCTCCACCCACTGCTGGTAGGGAGCAGGGTAGGGAGTGGCCATTAGCTCCAGTGCTCTCTGAGAAGAGGTCAGAGAAGTGGGTGGGAGTAAGGGGTGACAGGATCCTCTGGAACAGTCTGAGCTCCTGCACCCTTCCTCAAGACCAATAGAAATGACAATGGAGGCATAGAAATGACCATCTCCATGGGCTCCTACTTGTTTTAAAGGTAGTTGTATTTGGTTGTGTTATTAAGCTGATGTGGAATAGCTGTGTGAGCCAGTAGCCAAGATACCTGGGTTGCAGTTCCAAGATCAGCCTAAAAGTGCCACCTCTGCTTCACCTAAGGCCCACTGAGAATTCCCTCCCTGGTTCCCACGGTACTTACTGTCTGAATCACTGCTAGCACATCACGCACCGTGCTGTGTTGCTACACAACCTCTACTCAAGGGTTCCCACCCCTGGCTCCTAAAAGCATTTTAAATGCTTTCAGTAGGATAGAATCAGAAGCTTTCTGGTATCCCCACAGTCTGGGATGTTAGGATCATTACACCAGGGTTGGACCAAAGGGAATCTTCTTGCAAAAGATTGGGCATCTTGTTTGACCAGTTGTCGTCCTTTGTATAGAAAGCTAAGGCTGTGCACGGCAGTGTCCCAGCATTCAGCGCTGCTTTAATGGGATTTCAGACACAATAGCACAAGAAATAAATCAGGGAGTAAAAAGACACTTAGAAGAATCTGGAAAAGAAAAACCTGTCACAAGTAGAGATGTCATTACAGGCAAAATGGCACATTTTCTAATCAATAAAGAAAATCCTCAAATAAGCTTTCTCTCCCCCAGGAAACCCTGGTCTCCATATAATCAGAAGCGAATTACAGGAGCTTCACTCTCTTGCAGAGGGGAGGTGACATTCATATTAGTTCTGTTGTTGGCATGAGGTAGTTGTTTGTGGTAATGGCTTTTTCTATTGTTTGATATTTTTCGTTTTCCTTTGTTCCACTATTACTGTGTACATTCAGAAAAGTTGAATCTTCTTAGTCTGAGAATAATAAACAATAAAGGACATTTTATACCCACCACATCAAGGCTGAACACTGGAAAATATGATGGTTTTGGCCATAAGGTCATCTAGTTGTGTGTGCTTGTGAGCAACTGTATGCATATGTATCTTTTAAAATGAATGAAAACATTGCCCAGCATTGATACCCTGGGAGGTCACTCTCCCCAGGCTCTGTCCAGGTGGCGTAGGGGAGCATAGGCTCTACCCCCTGATGTACGATCCCTTTCCACATGTTGGAGAAGAAGCTGGGTCTCGTGCCTGCACCTGTATATTCCTACAACTTCCCAGAGTCCTTTGGGCAGTGGCTGAGGAGATAAACCACTCAGGCAATGGTCCTAGATCTCACAGTCTGTATATATGTATAAAATCTTTAAAATAAATAAATAAATAAAAATAGAAGGAATTAAAACATCCAATTATTGAAATATGCGTAGTGCTTAATGCACAGAGACACATAGATATTAGTGTGCACATGTAAATATAGAACATCGTTTGAATTGCCATCTGGTAATAAGTTGGCATATAGTATACCTTTAAGTAGAATAGTGGTGTTATAGAAATGCAACTGTAATTTTATATAACCTATTTCTAGTTGGCTTCTATTATGTTTTGACTTTTTTTTTTTTTTCCTTTCAGCAGCACCAGTGATTGAACTTGGGACTGTGTACTTGCTGAACAGGCACTTAAGCCACTGAGCTACAACCCTGGTCCCCCTGGCTTCTATTATGAATTGCATGTGTGAATGTGTAGGTAATGTATACATAGGATACATACAAATTTCTAATTTTCATTTGAAATCCAAAATAACTATAATTTCTCATCTTATCAACTACAGTGTGTAATAAGTATATGTACATTAAGGGAAATGTTGCTTTTCTTTCTTTAGAAAACCCCTATATCGGCCCAGCAGAATGGCTCAGTGGTCTAAAGCGCCTGCTTAGGAAAGCTTAGGCGGCTGCAGGGACCGCGGTTCCATCCCTGGCATCACATGCTGCGCCAGCCCTGCCCTCAGGGCAGGCTGAGCTGGCCATAGAAATAAGTAAACAAATAAAAAAGTTTAAAAAAAAGTTAAAAAAAAAACCCTATATGATATGGGCTGCCTGAAGTACATCATCATATTCCTTAGTTGAAAGTTGAATGGACAGCCCCAGCTCTTATCTTTTAAAGATCTCATGGATTATGAGACTCATAATTATTATTAACTCTACCTGATTTCATGGAGCCCAGCAGTACATCTTTCCCTGCAATCAGACCATCTGAGGTCAGCATGATAGAACTGACTTCAGCTGCAGAGGTCCGAGAGCAGGTGTCCTCGGTGCTCGCAGCTGGGAGATCAGCTCGCACAGCACCTCCATTCTGACCTACGGCTGCGCGCGATACTTCCCCCCGACACGTGACACACGAGCTTCCCCGTGGAAGAGAGGGCAAGGGGCTGCCCAGACGCGGTGCTCAGCGTGCAGGGAAAGGCCGGGCACTCACCACACGCTGTCACTGCTCTTGTCCAGTGGGTTTCCCATGGGGTCGTAGTACACATCCACGCTGAGGTTCCGATCCGTGTCGTGAGCCGAGTTGAAGTTAGTGATCACCCGGGAGGGAATCCCGAAGCACCGCAGCACTGCAAGCGAAGCTCCGTGTGAGGCCGCGGGTGGTGGCGCAGGCAGCGCCGTGAAACACCCATCGCCATCCACTGACCCAGCATGAGCCCTTTACGCCCATGGTACCTGTGTTGAGCGTCCCAGCAAAGACCCAGCACTGGCCATATCGGACTGGCCTGAAGCCTGATTTTTTCCACTCCTTCAGGATTTCCACGCTGCCATTCCAGGTCCTTGGGTCCACACCACCCGTGTAACTGCCGCTCCAGTTCCCAGCGAGCACACCGTTGTCGTCATTGCTGTTGATCTGGACAGACCCATCCCCCAACCCCCATTAATTAGCGCCGTGCTTTCCCAATGAGGCAGGCAAATGAAGGAAGCAGAGACTTTTGAGCAGACTTCTCTGTCCTCCTAGGTGACTTTGGGGATAGCGATGACATAATGAATTCCTTAGGGGTCCTGAGTGATTTATGAGTTTAGAGGAGCTTTGTCTAACAAGGTAGACTTGATTAGTTTTGATCCGTTTATAGATCCTGTGTTACAGGCTGATATAGAAATTAGGGATTCCACAGTTGAGCAGTGGCAAGGCAGGGTTAGAAACAAGGCAGAGGACTTAAAAAAAAAAAAGGTCTCAGGGTCTTTCACAGATGTCTGTCTGTTTCGGGGGATGGTCTCTGTTTTGAAAAGTATATATATATATATATATATATATATATACACACTCTTAAAATATATTTAGTTGTTACAGGATCTCACTACACAGCTCTGACTCATAGTGATCCTCCTGTTTTCAGCCTCCCCAGCACTGGGATTACAGGCGTGCGCCTCTATACCCGGACTCTGTGGGTGGCTCAGCCCGCCCTGGGAGCAGGCCTGGCATGATGTGGTGCTGGGGATCAAACAATGGTCTCTATGCTTGTGCCAGTTTTCTTAAGCAGGTACTTTAGTCCACTGAGCTGTATTGCTGGTTGGTTCCCTGTGTATTTTTTAAAAAAGACTGTTTTAGAACTTTTACAGCCGGGTGTGGTGGCACATGCCTATAATCCCAGCACTCAGGAGGCTGAAGCAGGAGGATCAGTGCGAGTTCTAGACCAGCCTGAGCTACAAAAGTGAGCTCAAGGCCTGCCTCAACTGCATAGCGAGACCCTGTCTCAAAAAAAAAAAAAAAAAAAGAACTTTAACAGCTAGCTTTCTGGAAAGAATAAAAATCAAATATTAGTATACGTCATGCACTCATTCATCCATTTATTCATGGGATCATTTAACTTTGGATATGGTTCTAGTATAAAGAACCAGGGCTGGTGAGATAGCTCAGTGGACTAAAAGCCTGCTTTGGCAAGCACAGAGACCAGGATTTGATCCCTGGTACCATATGCCATGCCAGCCCTGCCCCCAGGGCATGCTGAGCCAGCAACTGAGTCTGGGTGTGTTGGTGCATGCCTATAATCCCAGGACTGGAGAGACTGATAACAGGAGGGTTACTATCAGTCTAAACTGTGTAGTGAGATCCTGTAACAAATACATTACAGAAAGAAGAACTGTAACACTGCGGAGGCTGGTGATGAGGACAGGAATTTAGTATAGTATGTTCTCTCCTTTTGTGGAGACCTAAACTTTTCCATAAGAAAAAACAAAAAGAGGAAGGAAGGAGGCCAGGCTGTAAGCTGAACTTGGCACTTGTCACCTTGGTGACAGAGGGTCAAGTTTTCTCCTGTAGGATTTATGCCTTCTTTCCACAACAGAGAAAGTGAGAAAGAAATGAGCTCCAGGGCAGTGAAGTTTCTAGTTATGAAACCTTGTCATTTATCCCAAGTGCACAGTGAGAGGTAGAACAGGTCTCCAAGAACTGCCCTGGCCTAGGAGTGGCGAGGCCTGTGAGAATGGGCAGTCTGGGCCCAGGTGGCCCCAGCCCCTCCAGGAAGTGGGGAGCTCTGCATCCTTTCCAAGATGCATGGGCTGGAATGCCAGGAGCAGGCAAGATGGTGGCCTCCTCTGGTGACTTAATCAGATAATCTCTGGTAGAAAGCTGAACATTTCAAAGAGCATGGGCCATAATTAGCTCCAGGCCCAGCCCAGCAGGGAGGTCTGGAGAGAGCAGTCAGCAAGTGGCACCAAGGAAATTGCTCCAAGATAAAGTGGTTTGGCCCCAGGCTGAGAATGAGTCAGCGGTACCTGAGCAGCAGCTCCTGCACTGCCCTGCTCTGAGGAGGCTCACCTTCCCATGTGGCCCTGGATGCCAGCTTTGCTCAACCTTCACTTCAGCTCAAGGCCTCCTCCTCTCAAAGCTTAGTTTCTAAAGCTTAGCCCCACTCTCCTTCTCTTGGCTCCCCTTTTCTGGCTGCTGTGGTCCTCACAGATCTCAGGGACCTAGAAGTCTGTGGGTGCATTCCATTCCTCTCCAAAGGCTTGGTGCCAGACTCAAATTTCTCAAAAAAGCCCTCTGAGGAATCTCAGATATTTATCATGCAAATGAATGTTGTTGGAATTTTTAACCAAGTAACTAGTTTGTTGGCTTGGAAATTACCCATTTCAAAACTAAACAGACCAAGACATGCTTAAACCACTGCCTAAATAAAATGAAGTTAAAGATATTTCTTGGTAATTATTGAGTTCATGAAAGTTAAAATGAAAGGACTTGCTTTGACTTTCAGCTTTTAATTTGCAACTTTTGAGAAGGTTGATTTTTCTGGTCACTTTTTTGGTGAAGGCATTCTCTACACACTTAGCACAGAGACTTAACCTCCTCTGGGATAGTGTGTGTGTGTGTGTGTGTGTGTGTGTGTGTGTGTGTGTGTGTGTGTGTGTGTGTCCTCATCCTGAGGTAAGACAGGCTTCTTGTGGAAAAGTCCTAGCCACAAGTCATGTTTTCTCTTTCTTCCTTCCTTCCTTTCTTTCTTTCTTTCTTTCTTTCTCTCTTTCTTTCTCAGAACTGGAGATTTCAGGCCTTTGTACTTGTCGGGTAAGCACTTATTCTACTGAGCTATCTCCCTAGCTCCTCCTTTCTTTATTTTTTTGATTGATTGATTGATTGATTGTCTTTTTGAGACAGGGTCTCGCTATGCAGTTTTGGCTGGCCCTATCTCACTTTGTAGCCCAGGCTGGTCTTGAACTCACAATCCTCTTGCCTCACCCTCTTGAGAGTTGCAATTATAGGCATACACCACCATGCCCAGCTTTTCGTGTTTTCTTTCTGAGATTCTTTCCTTGTCCACCCAAGGAACAGAACAACCTACTGTCTTCCCCTCCTGGTGTTCCAGAGCTCTGTGCTGTAGAGGAGCTGGACTACAGCATACAATGTAACACTTCAGGATCACTAGGGTACAAGTCTTCCTTCCCAGGAGGCCCCATGGTAGCAGAGTCCTCGTTTTGTATCTTTCATCCCTCTGTCCTGTCCCCAAAGGGTGAGTCCCCACCTCATCTGAGAAGGGCCTTGCTGCACAGCAGATATGCCTTTGGAGCCCACCAGATGTGAGTTCAGTTCTGCCTCTGCCTGCCTCCCGCTCACTGTGTCTTAGGAAAACCCCTGAACTTAGAGGATTCTCCTGTTCTGCACTGGGGAAATGGAGTGGTCATAGCCACCAGTGGTACTTGGTGAGGTTCCCTGAAGATGACACTGTAGATTGCATGGAGCTAGCCCAGAGCTTGTGTTCAGCACACGGCAACCACACGTCAGTATCCTTTTCCTCTTACTCACCATGGCAGTCAGCACCCTGCCAACATATTTGGGGTCATTTCTGCGGGCCACATCAGTAGCAGGGTCACGTCGGAAATTCAGACTCTTATCCAGGATGGAGAGGCTGATGTTCAGAATGTCTTCTTCAAACTGTTGGAAATGGGGCCATAGGTTAGGATGAAAGAAATGATGAGTATCAGCTAAAGAAGGAACGGGAGCTCTGAGGCTGAGAAGCCCTGGGCCTGTCAGGTCCTTTCATTCTGTGGCCTCCTGCACCAAGGGCTCCTGGAGAAGAGCAGCTGTGCCTAGCCTTCAGCCTACAAACTTATCCTGGGTTCTCTCTGAGCATGAGACCCTATGCCCCAACCCCAAAGTGAGCAGGAGGGAGTAGGGCTCAGCCCACTCTCTCACAGCCTGTCTGGCTTTGATTTCTGTGTCTGGATAATGAGGGGCAGGCCAAAGGCTCTGTCTCTCTCAGATTATGGGGTTGAGTCTATTATTTGGACTCCTGGGAAGCTAGCACCAAAGGTAAATATGTTACTAGTAGACATATCTGAAGCCATTCTTGCAAAATGAGACTCATGGTAAGTGACTGTTTTCACACTGGCTCCTCCTGCCTCACTCAGTCTTTGCACTCGGTTTTCCTTCTGTATGGAGTCATCTTCTTCAAGTGGTCTATTGGACTCCCTTGCCACCTTCTGATACTTGATAAAAACACTCCTTCTCAAACCATGTCACCAGACATAGCCTCCCTCCATCAGGTAGATTGTCTATGTGTTATTATCTATTTTTTTTTCTTTTTTCTTTTTTTTTTTTTTTTGTCTTTTTAAGTCAGGTTCTTGCTATGCAGTTCAGGCTGGCCTTGAGCTCACTTTTTGTAGCCCAGGCTGGTCTCAGACTTGCCCCGATCCTCCTGCCTCAGCCTGCCAAGTGCTGGGATTATAGGCATGTGCCACCGCGGCCTGCTGTCCTTACCTATCTTTTCCTTGCTTCCATCTAATGAATTTGGTTCCAAAACTGAACACAGAGAAGGCAAAGTAGGTTGGCTCTGGTTGACTACAGAACGGGTCTGAGATGGGGAGCATGTCCCTGTTCGTTCCCTCCTGGACTTCTCAAGCACTCCATCTTTCATTCTAATACCTTTATTTATCTCCCAGGAAAAAATGGGGCAGTAGAAAGGTATCCCTGGAGCTTTCTAAGCTGAAAAAACGTGGAAAATCTCTGGACTCAGAAGTACCTCAGCACAAAGGTAGTACAATATAAAGATAGCATGACATGGCAAGGAGACTTCATCACATTTTTTTACACAGAGTGAATAATAGCAGCTATGGATTGTCCCTAGGGCCTTTTCTGGGCCTTACACTTGTTTATGCATCTGGGTGCCAGTACTATTTCACTGCGTTGATTGAGCTCGTGTCTGCATTGCCCACTGGATTGTGATGTCTTCCATCCCACCCTGGAGAGAGGGATCTTGTTCATTTCCTATACCTCCAGTGTGCAGCTCAAGTTCTGGCACATAATACATGATCAGTAAATGTCTTCTGAATGATTGAATGAATGAATGGCAAATGGAGAGACACAGGGCTAATCTATGGGGCAAGCTGCTGAGCTTCTTGCATAATAACGTTATATTATTCTTAGCCTCCTGATGACCCTTTTACCTGTCCAAAGTTCCAGCCAATCATGCCAATTCGATTTATGCTGCCCACGAAGATGTTGCCAGAATCTTCCTGAACATATTCTTGTCTCTCAGCCTGGTTACTCATAAAGACATCATCCTCTGTTTGACACAAAGAGTAGATACTAGGGACTAGAATCCCACAGGAGACTATGATACTCAGTCTCTCCCGCTCCTAGTGTGGGGCTGGAACATCCCGCCTGTGGCCCATCTCCCCACCTCACTCAGGAAGGAGGTCCTAGGCCTTACTCTCACAGTGGATACTGTGGACTGGGATGCAAAGCCAGACTGTCCTGGGGACTGGAAATGAGACCGCAGGCATGAGACCCTTGGTCTTTCAGGCAAGAAGCTAGTGTGATACTGTACTTTTGTATTATAGTTCTTGTCCCTTGCTCTGCAATGTGTAAAAACTCAAGGATGTTCACTTGAATCACACAGGAAACCTCAGAATGTCCATTTGTAGGGAGGAATTGGAAGCTCAGAGAGACAGAGTGACTGCTCAGATGCATACAGCTGGTTAGAGATAGAGCTGGCCTGTGTTTTTGCTGAGCTTTCCATGGTCTGTAAACTTTCCCCTATCAAATCTGAGCCTGTGAACAGTATTTCCCCATCTCCTTTCCATTCTCACTGCTTCCATCAGAGCTGGTAGTATGGGTGGTTAGAGACCTACCTTGCAGCCATGGGTTAAAGAGCAGTGTGAAGAGCCCAAGTTTCATGGAGGAGACCCTGCCCTTGGAAGAGATCTGAAGGCTCATTGTGTACCATCCAATGGGGGCACTGGCAGGGCTGAAAATGGCAATGGTCAGTGTATTGCCATTATTTTCTCTGACTTCTGCAGCCCAGCCGCCACCTGTGTTTCTCCCCCTGGAGACTGGAAATATGGCCTTCGTCCTGGCCGACACTGAGGGATTAGGACCTGCAGGAAACCAAGGAGTGCTGGTCAGATTAGGCTCCCACCCAACTACAGGGGTTCTCAGGCACCTAGTCAGGTGAAGCACCCTTTTACAAACTATGTGCTCCCAATGACTGGAAAGGCCTTAACTCACACCCCGCTGTGTATGGGGACAACAACTCTCAGGTCCAGGCTAGGCAACCACTCGTCCAAGGTCACACTGAAGCCATGGCAGAGCCAGGCTGGAGCCTAGTGGCCTGGTTGCCACCCCCACCCAGGTACAAAGCACCCAAGGCTACTTAGGTGAATGTGTAGACCAGAGGGGAGTCAAGCAGGTACCTGTTTCAGCTGTGAGATTTAGACCTTCTTCAGAGTTAAGAGGGCGGTTAAAATTCATTATTATGCTGAATCTTTGGCCCCTACGCAAGATGACATCCCGGCCAGAGAACTGGCTCGTGTGATGTTCACGCCGGTTGTTGGCCACCTGCCAGTCGACATTCTGGAGCTCTAAAGCTGTAAGACAGAAGCAGAGTCTGAAGTCCTGGGAGGCAGGGGCAGAGGTGTGAAGAATGAGTTACAAGCTACCAAAAAGGAAGGTCTGGATGAGTTCTATGGCAGAGCCCACCTTCTGCAAGGAATCACAATAAATCCCAAAGATTTTTGATCCTGTGAAGTGAGAACGTTACAGTTTATTTCCGTTCCACATTTCCAGATGCAGATGCTTGGAGTCACATGACTCAAAGCAACAGAACCACCCTGAGTCTCTCTTCTCAGCCTCTCTCTCATGGGATCTTGCTATGGAGCCTAGGTTGTCTTGGAACCTGGGACCCTCCTGCCTCAGCCTTCTGAGTCACTGGGATTCCAGTCTTACACCAGCACACCTGGCTCAGTGGAAGCTCTCCACATGTTCTTCTCTGCTGGCAGGCTCTTTCTCCTCACATAGTGACCTCGAGGCCTCCAGAGATAGGACACTTAGGAAAGCTTCTCCCAACCAGCCTATGTCACACTAAGGCATTTTGTACTGTCTGCCTACAGAATTTCTCATTGCTTTGTGGACAGAACTAGGTGGGGGAGACATGTCAAATTCCTGAGGACAGAGGTCCTGCAACCCAGCCTCTTCTTCCCATGTGATTGTGGAGGCAGCTAAACTGCTCAGGGTTTATGAGCTACCATGATGCACATGAACAGTTTGGCTCATACAGTTGTTGAGAAATCTATTCCTTTGAGTTATGTCTGAGATGCTATGTCACCCACTCCTCTGCAGACCAAATTGAGGTTACAAGTACTGTGAGTGTGATGTATGCTCTGGATCAAACACCACACTATCCCCATGTCAATCTCTCTATCAGAATATGCTTCCTGAGCTCTGTTCTAATGACTTTCACATTGCTTGACTGTGTTAGAATTACCAGATACATAAATGAAGGAATGTGTGAACAAAGAAAGAAATAATCTAACTACCAATCATTGCAAGCGACAACGGATATAGCCTGGGGTCATCTGAGTGAGACTCACCCAGATGAGAGACTCAGGAAGGGTTTCACTCCTTCCAAGAAGCCTTAGGGTTCAAAAAGGCTGCACCAAAATGCTGGTTGTTAAAAAGACACATACAGGGGCCCGGCGGGATGGCTCAGTGGTCTAAGGTGCCTGCTTGGGAAAGCTTGAGCGGCTTCAGGGACTGCGGTTCCATCCCTGGCACCACATGCTGAGCCAGCCCTGCCCTCGGAGCGGGCTGAGCCGGCCATAAAAATGAGTGAATAAACAAACAAAGGTTCTAAAACAAGAAAAAAAATTAAAAAAAAAATAATAAAAAGGCACATACAAATGGCCAATACTGATGCAAAAAAATATTCAAAAGACACAAATGCTGGGCATGGTGATGCACGCCTGTAATCTCAGCACTCAGGAGGCTGAGGCAGGAGGATCGGTGTGAGTTCAAGACCAGCCTGGGCTACGAAAGTGAACTCAAGGCCAGCCTGAACTGCATAGCGAGACCCTGTCTCAAAAAGACAAAAAAAAAAAAAAAAAAAAAAGACAAAAAGTGTATAGGAGACAGGTGAAGGGAGCCCTCGCACACTGGGGGTGCAAACGTGAATGCGTGCAACCATTGTAGAGAACAAGTTGGAAATTCCTCCCCCAAATAAAGTTAAGCCCGTTAGAGGGGCCCATGGCTACAGTCCCAGCCGACTGGGATGCTGAGCGTGGAGGATTGCGAGTTAAAAATCAGCTTTGGAAATTTAGGGAGACTTTAAAAAAAAAAAAAAAAATACAGAGCTGGAGAAGTAGCTCAGTGTGAAGACCATGGGTTCAGTACACTAGTACTACAAAAAAGGAAAGGAAAAAGAAAAAGAAAAAAAATTAAAACTAGAACTACCACATGACCCGAACATTACTCCTGGGTATAAGTCTAACAGAAATGAAATTGGTATGTCAAAGAGACATTTGCCTTCCTGTGTTTATCAAAACACTATTTTCAATAGCGAAGAAAGGGAAATAGCTGAAGTGTACGTTGCCTAATGGATAGATGAATAGCATATGGCACTGTAGCTCTACACAATGGAATCTTGCTCTGCCATAAAAAGTATGAAACCCTGCTCTTGTGTCAGCACAGAGGAACTGGAGATCATTATATGAAGTGAAATAAGCCAGACATAGAAAGACAAATACTGCTTTCACTACAACTTGAGAGTAGATTTGTGGTTATCAGATGCTGGTGGTGGGGAGGAGGGACAGATAAGAAAGGCTGATGGATGGCATTAAATTATAGTTAGGAGTAAGAAATTCTTTGAAGCTGAATGTGGCAGCACACACCTAAAATTCCTGCCCTCTGGGAGGCTAAGGCAGGAGAATTACAAGTTTGAATCAAGTCTGAGCAAATTTAGACACTGTCTCAAATAAGGAAAGAAAGAGAGAGAGAGAAAGAGAAAGAAAGAAAGAAAGAAAGAAAGAAAGGAAGAAAGGACTGGAGATGTAGCTCTGTATGAAGGCCTTAGGTTCACTTCCCCAGTAACCATCCCCTCCACCCAAGAAGAAGGTTCTTTTGAATGTTTTCACTCTGAAGAGTTGATAAATGTTGGAGAAGGTGTATGTATATATATATATATATATATATATATATATATATATATATACATATATATATATCTATATATATATATATACATATATATATATATATATATATATATCCTGATTTAACTATTACAGTGCTTGCCTGTATCAGAATATCATATGGTATTCCACAAATATCTATAAGTTTTATGTTTTCATTTATCAACTAACAATACATTTAAATTTAAGAAGGTAGAACACCCTGAGCCATGAAAGAGGCACACTTTGTCAGTGCCAGGAGAGCAGCTATATTTTCAGACAAGAGGAGGAGAGACCCTGAAGGCCCATCGGAGGTAGGTGTGTTATCTGGCTACAACAGAGGCTGGACAGGAAGGAGAGTGGAAGAGGACAGGATGGAGCAGGGGACCAGGGTGGGATGGGAGGGGCTTCTCCCAAAGCAACTATGGAGACTGGACAGAAGCCATCTGCTCTCTGCGGTGGTAAGTCACACATCTACACTGGAAAGCATGCTCAAGAGGAGGCCAGACCAGCAGCTCAGGGAACAACTGGCACATTTATTCATTGACTACCAACAAAACAGAGGACAAGAACAACGAAGGGAGTGGGGAAAGAGGAGTGTTCCTATACCTGCGTGTCTGGTGGAGCCAGCTCACATCTGAGAGCCTACACACTGGTAGACAGCCAGGCTGCCGAGTGCTGTGTGTCTCTAGGGAAATGGAAATGGTTGGTTACCATCCCACTTTTAGATCTAAGCCTCTTACCTTCTGTGCATGCCAGCGGTTGAGATTTGGTAGAGCTTTACTCTTGGTCTTGCTTAAGAAACAAAGAAGGGCTCTGTGAAATGACTGTCAGCCCCTTTCCAAACCTAAAGGGATACATGTCCTTCTCCAGGGGAGCTGGCTGTCCTAGGACACAGGCCTCTGACAGCAGCAAGCGTGCCTCCAGGTGGCCCTCTGCCCAGCACACAGGGAGGAAGCAGTAGGAAGGAGCCTGTGCTACTGCTAGCACCTGCTTTCCCTCCAACAGGCCCGCACCCTTGGCTCTCCCAAAGGCTGTGCACTCTTTGCTGTGGCTGTGAGGGGTAACAGAGGCTTCCCGTACTCACCCCAGAGATTAATAACTTGTCCTTCAGGAGAATGGCCAGGACAAGCGGAGGTCCAGTGTGCTTAAGCTGCAGAGACACTGCCCCTCCAATGGACAGCCAGCTGCAGGGAGGCAGGTGCCCTTTGCATGACCTATTAGATAAGCCCTGGAGTGGTTGTGGTGGTGATGATCAGAGAATTGCTGATGTTTACTGGGCTTCTGTGCGCCAGTTACCGTCACAAGGGTTTACATGCCCATTAAGCCATGAGTGGGACATGTGTAATCCTCTGTTTACAGAGAAGGAAGTCGAAGTGTGGAGCAGCCTGGGTCTGGGGCAGCTGCTCCTTAGAGGAGGACTGCAGCTGTGCAGCCTGAAAGTCTGGCCCCAGCCCACACTCTGTCTCTGCAATCCAGATGCCAGGTGTGAGAGTCAGAGCTGAGGAGCACCCTTGGGGAATGTGGGGGACTATTCATCATTTCTCTGAGCTGGAGGAGGAGGACAAGGAGGACTCCCATTTACCATCAGCCTGCAGTGTGTTAACTATAGTTGACTGCATGAAAAATAGTCTATGTACATCACTGATGAATCCTTATAACTGGAAATTGAGGCTGAGACAAAGGATTTTATCTGAGATCCCGGATGTAAGAGCTGGCAGAATCAGGACTCTGAACCAGGCATGACACCATAAGAAACACATTTCCAGTCTCTGAAAAGACCCAGAATACAGCTCCTAAAATGCTTGGAATCCTGGAAATGATGAGCATCCTATTATGCTAATGACATGAATGATGGTGGCTGGGACAACTATGTAATCAGAGGGTTGGAACTTTCACCCCTGGACCCCTCACCCCATTCAGGGAAGGGAGAGGGATCAATGAGTAGTGATTCCTTCAATCATGCCTGTGTGACGAATCCTCCACATAGACCCCAAAGGTTGCGTTTCTGTGTGGTGAAACATGGAGGGCTGGGTGGATGCACCTGGTCCCATGCACCTGGTTCTTCCCTGAGTTGTAGCCTTTCATAACCAAGTGGTGATCTAGTTAGCAAACTGCTTTCCTGAGCTGTGAGTTCTGGTAAATCTTCAAGCCTGAGACATTTTACAGCCAGACAGTCAGAAGAATAGGTAGTGAGCTGGGTTTATTAATATTAATATTAACATTAATATTAATATTAAGGACTGAGTGTAGGCCTTCTAACTGAGTTATACTCCCAGTCCCTGGTTAAGTTTTCCAGGCTGCATTTGAGCTTGCAATCCTCCTGCCTCAGGGGTTCGGGAGATAGCTCTTCCTAGAATGCTGCGACTGGAGAGGGAGGCTGAAACCATTGTCTGGCTACAATCTACACTTTTGATTGCCACATAAAGTAAGGGGCTTCTTGTGGGGCTGAGCCCTGACCCTATAGGGGTCTGTGCTAACTTCAGACAGTGTCAGAACTGAACTAAATTCCACATACCCACTTGGTGCCTGCTGTTAATTAGAGAATTGCTTGGTATGGAAGAAAAAAAAAAAAAAAAACCCACATCTTTGATGGCCTGAAGTATTGAGAGTAAACCAGAAAATTTTACTGACCCTACCTTGTCACTGCGCCCCTGGTTTTCCTGTTCTAGAAGTAGGGAACCCTCAAGACTCATTATCTACCCTCAGTCATTTGTCTTGCAACAAATGGGAGGAAATGAGCATCTGGAGGACTAGAACTGTTTCTGGGTGGCAATCTGAGGAGGAGATGTACAGCAGGACCAGCTCCGTGGGTCCCTGAGGCTGGAGGGGTGGCTGGGCGCAAAAGCATGATGCCTCCTGGGTGGTTTCTGGTACCTTTTCCTCCCACTGGAGGCTTCTTCACTCCTTGTACCCCACCCCAGCTGGAGAATTGGCTCAGCCACCCCCAAATGAAGGACCAGGCAAGTGAGCCTGTGTGCCTATGGTCCTTTGCCCCTACCCCTTTGGCTACTCTGCTGGACATGAGGGAAGGGAAAAGAGGGAGGCTAGCAGCTGTGTAAGTTGCTTCTCAAGTCCCCAGTTTATGTGACTCCTACAGTCTCAGGGTTATTTTCTGCATCCCCCGGCTGAATCCTTATCTGTCTTACTTTTCCTTTAATTTCTAAGTAATTTGCAAATATAATTTGTTGTTAAGTCTCTAAAAAGAATTTATCGCTTTAAAAATAAGGAGAACATGGTGAGGGATTTACCCGTGAACGCTGATGGAGAGGTGAACTACAGAAGATGTAAGTGGAGAACTGCACAAAACAGGAGCAGAGAAGGAATAGAGGGGTGCCACAGGCAGCACTCCTGTTCCTGCAACAGACTCAGCAGCCCTGGCGTGCAGCTGTCAGGGTGGAAGCGAGCAGCCGGGGAGGCTTAGTGGCCTAGCTCTTGTCAAGCTGCCCAAGGGCGGGGCTTGATCTCTAACACCCTCCAGCAAAACACAGCGCAAAACTCCGGAGAGAATCACTCCTAATTCTTACTCCTGGCCAGAGGACCAGGGTCCTGGAGGGGTAACTTGTCTGAGAGAGAAGTCCCTGGACTCCAGTTCCAGTCTCATCAATTCTGTGTCAGCCTCTCCTGAGTTACTGCCTAACCCCAGGGTCAGACCTGGGCAATTTTTTTTTTTTTTTTTTTTTGTCTTTTTGAGACCGGGTCTCGCTATGCAGTTGAGGCTGGTCCTGAGCTCACTTTTGTAGCCCAGGCTGGTCTCGAACTCACACCAATCCTCCTGCCTCAGCCTCCCGAGTGCTGGGATTACAGGCGTGAGCCACCACGCCCGGCTTGGGCAATTTTCTTTCTCTCTGAGTATATCAGTCCTGCTGTGATGAAGCCTGCTAAATTCTGC
This sequence comes from Myocastor coypus, assembly GCA_004027025.1. Taxonomy (NCBI): domain Eukaryota; kingdom Metazoa; phylum Chordata; class Mammalia; order Rodentia; family Myocastoridae; genus Myocastor; species Myocastor coypus. Next base: position 52,937 of record PVJA010012063.1, read on the forward strand.
CCCAGTACTCGCTGACTCCTTCTTCCCTAGTAGTCAATCTCCCATCTTTTTTTTTTTTTTTTTTTTTTTTTTTTTTTTGGTACTAGGGGTCAAACTCAAGACCTTGGACTTGCCAGGCA